>JASSUY010043975.1:0-15780 GCA_032466535.1 Forpus xanthops | reverse complement strand
TGCATTAATTACTCTCTTTCTTTTCAACAGGCCCATGCTAAAGTCTGGCATCTCTACAATGACCATTTTCGTCCAACTCAAAGAGGAAAAGTGTCCATTTCCCTTAGCTCCCACTGGATAAAACCTCAACGTATGACTGAAAAAAACATAAAAGAATGTCAAAAGTCCCTCGATTTTGTGCTCGGCTGGTTTGCCAAGCCCATATTTATTGATGGTGACTATCCAGAGAGCATGAGGAGCAATCTCTCATCTCTGTTGCCTGAATTCAGTGAGGTTGAGAAGAATTATGTCAAGGGAACAGCAGACTTTTTTGCTCTTTCATTTGGAGCTACCCTGAGTTTCCAGCTATTGGACTCCCACATGAAATTCCAGCAGTTGGAATCAATAAGCCTGAGGCAGCTCCTTTACTGGATAAGCAGTGAATATAACAACCCCGAAATATTCATTGTGGAGAACAGCTGGTTTGTTTCTGGTAGCACCAAGAGAGATGATGCCAAGTATATTTACTATCTCAAAAAGTTCATTATGGAAACTTTAAAAGGTAGGGACTGAGGTTGTATTAATATGTGCTTGACAAACTCATAATGCAAAACAGTCTACAGAGACATGTTAACCAGGCTGAAAGCTAATTTTAGTCTTTAACATTCATCTTGGCACTTGTGAAATAAGACTCCAAATCCCTTTACTGGGTTTATTATTTTCAGCTTTTGAAGACCCTTAATATCTGTAGATAGCATTTGGTGAGGTTGATGCTGCTGTCTTTGAAGTCAGTGGGAAAATTTCTGCTGTCTTTGGTGGGAGAAAGTGCAAAATGTGAATGATATTCTCAGTGGACTTATGGAAATTTACTGTGCTATTTATTAGTAGTTGTTTTCTATAATTTAGATGTATGAACATATGTACAAAACCTAAGACTGTATATGTACAAAACCTAAGACTGTATATGTGGGAAGCTAAACACTATGCAATAGGAGTTCCTCTGAGAAAAACAGAAGGCTGAAAGAATACATTTTTAAATGAACAATTGGAACCTTTTCATCCTGCATCTCAGTGTTGCCCTTGCACAGATTTTACATGGGTACAGCTCTGGACATCAATGACAAAAATCTGAACTTTACATCAGTTTAAGAACTGAATATTTGAGGTTATGTAATCTAAAATATTTAAATTGTTAACCCTTTTTTTTTTTCAAAGGATAAGAGAAATATGCTACCTTGTGTGAGAGTTATTTTCTGTTTTCCCATTTTCTTGTGGCAAAACAGATTCTTGCAATCCTACACCTGTACATTGTGAGGTTACCATTTCCACTTCCATTGTCTTTTAATTTCTTAATTTACAATTTAGTAATGTATTTGCTTCTCTACAGTTTATGGTCTGGTTTAAAAAACATTATTATTGTAGCTGTTAGCTCCAATGAGATAGCCGTTGTGACAATGCCTTTTTTATACAGGGGATAAGCAAAAATGGGTCTCATTTATTCTCAGCACTCATGAAGATGCAGAGGATTCCCACATCTGTTTCATCTACTATTCCAGAAACCTAATTATTGCAGATAAATTAAATTCCCATCCAGAATGGAAACAATGAAATGCAAAACAGTTGCTAACACTTGCAAGTATAGTATTACTAGTTAGCATGAAGTCAGATGAGGGCTTATTTTCACAGAGGAGTCATATTCCTGTCACCCATGTTTCTGCTTAGTTTATAAATTGCTGGACATAAATATATGGATGTTCCTTTTAATCACAGCTGTCTAGAAATAGTCTCAATTTACAGTGTTTCTTTCCTTTTAATGTGCCATTCAGTAAATAATAATAATAACAGCAACAACAAAATGGTTATTAATATGTAGCAGTTAATATGACAAGTTTTGTTGTATTAACTCAATACCAGCTCTTGGCTAAACTTTTTATGGAAGGAAAATGAAAACAGCACAGACTGGATTGGAAGAAGGGACTTTGGCGTCATTATGATGGAAATTATTGCAATTAAATTTTCTGCTGCTAGAATGTACAAAATTCAATATGAATACCAAAGTTTCCAATGCATTACCTGGGGGAATTTAGTTGAGGAAGATCCGCAAAAAGCATCATGTTGGCTGTGAGCAGTCTTACTGGACAGCATTAAAGGCCAAAGACAAAGGCACCTCTTGTCTCTCTCAAAGACTTAGGATACACCTATCCAGTGTAATAAAACACTTTAATATAGAGATTCATGAGCTATTTACCATGATTCACTCCAGCACTGTAGGGACAGTTAAAAACAAGTATAATTAATCCAGACCCAGGTTCAGACAAAACTGTTACTTCTATGTTAACAAGTAAGTGCAACGCTATTGGACTAAGCCTGCTGAGTAAGAAGTGCTGGTGTGGAGGGTCTGCTGCCCACACTGTGTGCATTCCTGAAGACTGTTTCTAGATTAATTTCACCTGAAAGGAACTGGGATCCTGCATCCTGAGACCACTGTGTGATACGAACCGAAGTGTGATAAGGGAGATTTGTTCACTATACTCCTGATGTCGGTTGAAGTGCTGATGTCCATTCTCACACTGCATGCTGTAGACAAGCTCTGTGGCTCTGGGAAAGGGTCTTTTTATTTGGGATTCACAGCCCTAAATTCTTTTACTGTTTACAGTTTTTATATATGTATATTTAACTAATTATTTTTTTGTCCCAAATATCATTTAGGGTGGAATAGAGTAATTACAGCTGTAATATAATGTAGCTTAATACTAGTTAGGGTTGCTCATTCGATGGAGATTGGTGGGTATCTAACCACTTACTCTAGGGTGATATTCACTTCCCTGCTCAGTCTCTGGTGCCGCAAGTAAATAGATTGTTCCTTGTAAAGTGGAGCATTTGACCAGAAGAGCTCTGTTCTGTGTTGACTAGCCAAGGGATCAGATCATTATCTAGGGATTTAACAGGTCTGAATTCAGAGTCTCAGGGAGAATGGGAACAGCCAGGCCCCTGTCAGGCTGTGACTGAGATGTTCTTGGGCATGCCCAAAGGCAAAATGTAGATTCCTGTGCACCTTCTGCATAGAAACAGGGGCTGAGGGCTTCACACACCTCATCTTCATGCCTTGGGGTTGGACAGCAGCTGAAGAGCTTAAAAGGATCTGTAATTGATGCTCATGGGTCTGCCATATTCCCTTGGACCGTTTCTATCCTAGTGAGCTAAACAGAATGTGAGCTGAGCTGCTGTTTAATTTTTAACCCAGTTCTGGCCTTAGTGGAACGCTTCTTGGTATGATGTGGGGAACTGCTCAGGTCAGGAGTTACTTTCAGTAGGTAGTATGTTCAAGGCCACTTATAAGTGCTTTTGGAAGCAAGGACAGTTTAGGTTTCAGTCAGCCAGTGTTGCACACCAGAGACTTAAAAAAGAGCAGAGAGAGAAAAAAAGACATTAATTTTCACCGACGTTTGGTGGTGGTTTTTTTTTGTTTTCCCTTTTGAGATACTGGTTTGGAAACTTCCAGACTTGTTCAAGCCTACAAAAAATTTTCAAGTTGCTTCTTTCATAGGTGTCACTTACAAGTTAATACATTTTTTAAAGAAGGCTTTGAGGAGAATTTTTATGGGGCACTCAGGAAGTGTGGGAGTGCTGCATGATGACTTACAGAAGGGGTGAAATGCTGTTCAAAGAGAAATGCTCAGAGACCAGTTCACAAAGTGGACCTGTATTGGCACTTACTCTGCTGGTATGGCAGTTGTCATCATGGATGCATGCAGATGTTAGAAAAATATTAGCATCTTCCAAACATAAAAGAATGATGCCTTTAGGAGGAGAAATACTCCGTTTCCTTAGACATTTTCTCATGACCTGCAATAAAGACTGGGCCGAACTCATTGCTTACTTAACTGCAGTACATTTAACTGATTCAAAGAGGGTTACAATCAAGAAACCATGTGGTCCTTCATAACTGATCGTAATGAGGTACATTAATAAAAACCAGGAAATAAGTATCTTGATATTCTGGTTGCCTGAAAAGTAACTCTTTCAGTGTTTCAAGGCTCACAAATATGTTCAGCGAGTACTCAGTTTGGGTTGACAGATGATGGTGAGTAATAAACTCTACTGGCTACAGAGCCAAACTGGAGTTCAAAAGAACATTTAAGATTGCACTTAGATGCATTTCTGAATTAGGGTGGATCTAATTATGTAATTAAAATAAGCACACTCCTTTGTGTTTTCCTGAAGCTGAACTTTGCTCAGGCATTTTGGATTTTGCTGAATCTCAGTGTTTAATACAACTAAAAGTGAGTATCATTTGAGCCTTAAAACTGCAATGTTGGCTAAACTAACAGATGCCAGTAGACCCTGATATTAACTTTCAATATGCATAGCGATTCTTAAAAGTCAAACAATTGACCTAGAACAGGCACATATTTTTAGAAACCCTTAAATATTTAAGCTGGACAATACTATGCCATAAAAGATGTAAGGAGACAGAATTACCAAAGAGAGTCTCTCTGCATCATCACTTCTACTGAAAGTCTATGCTAATAAATATTCATCAACACACCAGAAGTGTTGTCAGGGTTTTCTCAGTAAGTGTTGGTAGTGGGAGGCAGAAGGAAAAGGAGCATAACTTCTGTTTGCATACAGGAGAGTGCTCCATTAATGGCACTTCGACTACCCCAGTGTGATCTGCAGTGTGTGTAGCAGAGTGCAGTGCAGTTTTGGCTCAGTTGCTGCATTCGGTTCAAGTGTAGCATGATCTGCTCTGAGGCTGAGGTTTGGCACGCCTAATTAGCAGCACTGCCTCAAACCACTGCTGCACTGCTTCTCTTTTTAAGTCTAGCTTGTTTAAAGCCAAGCCAGGTACCTTCGCTGCCTTGTAGATTGCACCCATGACCTGGCAGCTACCTGAATGCAGTTGAAAATCTTCCCTAAACAGGCTTTGAGGCAGGCCCTGAAATACTTACCTGACCTATTGCATTGTTCTTACACCCAAACACTGCAAACATTGCTGATACAGTGTAATCTACAGGGGAAAAATGAGCACTGCAATAAGTTTAGTTTTGTTCTTTCCTCAGCCATCCGCTACGACGGAGTTAATGTGTTTGGCTACACGGTCTGGTCCCTCCTGGATGGCTTTGAATGGCACAGGGGATACAGCATTAGACGTGGTTTGTTTTATGTTGATTTTCAAAGCCATGACAAGAAGTTGATGCCCAAATCTTCTGTCTTGTTCTATCAAAAGCTAATAGAGAAAAATGGCTTCCCACCTTTGCCTGAAAACCAGCCCATAGAAGGTATTTTTCCCTGTGGCTTTGCTTGGGGAATTGTTGACAACTACATTCAGGTGAGTCTGATGATAAAGCCAACATGCTGCCCAGTCAGATCAGTGCATCATATTGATAAGTTTGCTGGATAGAGTGTCTTTGCTGATATATCATTACCACAGTGCTGCAAGGAGATGATACAAGGCTTTTGTGCCAAATACTGTGTAATTCAGTCTTTACTAGACTTTCTGTGTGTGACCAATGAGATCCAGTCAGGTTGAAAAATGTGCGGAAATTGAAAGGGGTCTGATGCTCATCTCCCCTGGGTATCTTATCAGTTACTGGAAGTCAGTCCTTAAATTTTATTATATTGTAAACATATTATATATATTATATGTATTATTTTATTTCTTGACTATTAATTACATTATTTATAGAAAGTATTATTATAAAATGTTAATTATATATTTATATTTTATATAAAATATAATATATTTATGATTTTATATATTTCAAATAAAAGCTCATTAGGTCTTCCAAAGTGCATTTCAAAGTCTATGAAATAGGAAATATTACTGCTTTTTCATGTCCGTAATTTTAATGGTAATGTATTTTCCTGCTGAGATAATACATGCTTTAGAAAATGTCCCAAAAGCTCTTAAAACTCTAGTGGTATGCTTGGCAGTGTTCAAGGCCCTAGCTGTTCTATGATTCTATGATTCTGCATCTTATGCATATATATCCTGGTACCATTGTTACAGTGATCTTATATATACAAAAAAGTAAACAATATTGCATTTAGATGGAATTTCTGTATTCCTTCTTTGTCATTTTGTGTTGTACTGTGTCTGATGGAGGCCTGCAGTACCCCTGGATAGCACCTAGCTAGATTACGGATCCAGTTCATAGCTGTCACTCTTTATTTCAACCAAATCCGATACTTTGAGAGAATCTTCAAGTTTTAAGACTTCATTGTATGAGTAAAAGTAGCAGATTAGTCTCGGTCTCTTTGACAGTTTGGGTCTGTAATTCTCTGATGCTGTTTTGGCTTGCAGGGCTTCTCTAACCACAGTAAGGAGGTGCAGTTAAATTCAACACTGAGGCTTGATCCAAGAACAGAATCTTTAATTTAGATTTTCCACAAACACAGAATCTTTCTTATGGCAAGAGTGCAGGGGACTTGGTTGTTCCTTCTCACTCTGAAAATGAGATCTGACTTTGTTCTCTTGAAAAATGCTGCAGCCTCCTTACTTGGTACACCTATTTCCAAGAAAACGCAGCAGTCATTATCCTTGTAGCTCCCAGACAGATTAGGGATTAGAAATGCAATTGCTGCCTTAGGGATCAATAACAACTATAAACTTGTGGAGTCAGTCAGCTTAAAACAGTTAAAAAATCCCTCCCATCCCCAAAACTTCAGAGGTGAATATTTTCATTTCAAAAGCCCATTCCAACATTTTGTGCTGTAAGGCTTAGGTAGTGTGATTTGTAGATGCATCACAGTGGAAAAACTCTTTTGACAGCATTCCCACAGTATTAGTAGCAATGCATGCTTTAGTAATCTACAAGGGACAATTCTCTAGAAAAGCAATTTCCCTCAGATACGCTGTTTTTTATTACTTTCTTTTATAAGCACAGTACTGACCTCTCCGGAGAAAAGAGCAACTGATTTTCAGCAGCTTCTTTATAGAGTCTGCAAAGCCTCAGCTACAAGTTGAACACTGGTTGTAGGCTGACACCTGCTTTTCAAACAGAGGGCAGGACAAGGAAATCTGAGCTCGTGGGGAAGCTGTGCACCAAAGGGTGGGGGAAGGAAAAAGGGACAAATAAACATCTGTGGTACCGTAACTTGTAGTTTGGATCTTTCCTGTAGGAGTTAATCTAGAGTATGAGTTAAGAGATTTTACACTGTGTGTCATATTAACTAGTTCACTTTTTCATTTTCTAGTCCTTATTCTGTTTTGTGATATTCATTAAAAAGTGAAAGTACAATTTGTGGGACCCTGAAAAGCTCATCTTCTACTGTGTCAGTATGTCATACAGGCAATTCTGACATGAAGCCCTAAGGACTCACGGGAAATGCATTATTATTGGAGTGACATATTGGGTTTAGTCGGACGCCTGAAAACAAATCGTTCAGACATAGCAGCCTGCTGAAATAACTTGGAAATGAGTTCAGTATGAGTTAAATAAGAAAGGATGTCTGTAGCAAGAAGGAAGAATTTTGCTTGTTAACTGAATTTGTGCTAAAAATCAAGTGCAGAGCATTACTCATCTTTCATCATAGTCAGGAAAAGAACACAGAAATGATGTTGCATTAATTATTTCTTTTATTGCATTCAGGGAGTGGACTTGAAACTGAATCCACTGGGTAATTTACAGCAGACAGGCTCTCTGTGAGCCCTTCTTAATCTTGAAAGAAAAACATTTTAAAAATTACTGTAGTCTTTGCTGAAGCTCTTCTCTGGAGATCTGTCCCAGGCTTAGTGCCTTATCCCTCAGCAATCCCTTGTTTCCCATACAGACTGAAGCAATCTGGAGAAGATACAAACATGGTGACAATCAGGATGAGCTTGTTCAGAAAGTAGGATGAAATTTATAAATAGATTTGGTACTTTTCTAATGTCACATGTTAACAGAAAGTTAATTCATTCACATGAGCCTGATGCTATCAGAGATGCCAGAGGTGCTAGATGCAATGTTTTGACTTCAGATATTTAGCTACATTTTGCCTGATAGTTATGATGTTCCTACCTACCTAGAACAAACAGATTGAATCTGGTATGTTTCTTATTCTACCTAGGTAGACACGACACCCTCCCAGTTTCTTGACTCTAATGTTTATGTGTGGGATGTTCACCAGACGAAGAAGCTTATTAAATTGGATGGAGTTTTCACCACAAAGCGCAAGCATCACTGTGTTGACTTTGCTGCTATCAGGCTCCAGATCTCTCTTCTGCAAGAAATGCATGTCACACACTTCCATTTTTCACTGAAATGGTCTTTAATCCTTCCTTTAGGTAACCTTTCACTAATCAACCACACACTTGTTCATTATTATCAGTGTTTTGCTACTGAACTACTCAGAGTTAACATAACTCCTGTTGTTGCTTTATGGCAACCCACGGCTGAGAATCAAGAGCTTCCAGTCTCCCTTGCCAAATATGGAGCTTGGGAAAACATGGAAACCGTTCAGGCTTTTGTTGAGTATGCCAAATTCTGCTTTACAAGTCTTGGGGACCATGTGAAATTTTGGATCACAATGAATGAACCACCCGTGAAAAACTTGACCTACACTGCAGGGCACAACCTCTTGAAAGCCCATGCGAAAGCATGGCATCTTTATGACAAAGAATTCAGGAGATCTCAGAAAGGCAAAATATCGATAGCTCTGCAAGCCGACTGGGTAGAACCAGCTTGTCCCTTTTCCAGGAATGACCAAGAAGTTGCTGACAGAATTTTAGAGTTCGACATTGGCTGGCTTGCAGAGCCCATCTTTGGGAATGGTGACTACCCGCAGGTGATGAGAGCGTGGCTTCACCGAAGAAACGGTATTGACCTGTATAATTTCCACTTGCCTTATTTCTCAGAAGAAGAAAAGAAGTTAATCAAGGGCTCATTTGATTTTTTTGCTTTGAGTCACTACACTACTACTCTCGTGGGCTGGGAAAAAGAAGATGCAGTAAAATATGACCACTATCTTGAAGTTCAAATGATCAATGACATCACATGGCTGCACTCCCCCAGCAGAGCTGCTGTAGTGCCCTGGGGACTGCGTAAATTGCTCAAGTGGGTTAAATCAAAGTACGGCGATCTCCCAACTTATGTTCTGGCTAATGGAATTGATGATGACCAGAATATGGTTCATGATAAGCTCAGAGTATATTATATACAGAATTACATTAATGAAGCTTTAAAAGGTAAGGAATCAGTGGTGGTTTATATGTCACAATCCCAGAATTAGTATACACTTTGTAATACACTTTGTAAGTTTACCTTTAAAAAAAGAAATCCTGGGTAGACTACTCTATAAATGAGATGTTATTACAGCATAAGTTTTCATTTGACTTACAATTGATTAGTGTTACTAAATATCAGGAAAACTGACTTTGCACATATTTACATAAGACAGCAGAATTTTTTGTGGATTCCAGAAATTTAAGGTCATATTATGTGTGTAGCTCCACATGTATTTAGGCAGATTTTCTTCTTATTGCATTTATAATGTTGTTTTGCTTTGTTGCTTCTCCACACTGATGTGCCTCAGGGCTGGATTTGAGTCCTGTTCCTCAGCTGTCTCTGTATCTTATCCAACAGTAATGCTATCCAGCAGTGATCTCTATAATAATCCAGCTATCTACCTCATTATGCCATTTCCTGCACTCTTTCCTACTATTCAGAACCCAAACCAGACCTTGTCTCAAAGAGTCATACATTATAAGGCAAAAAGGAGGCTATTAGAGTCATCCTGTCATACAACACACACTGGTTTTCAAGAAAAGCAGAAGACCCAGATGAGATTATTTTTACTGATGCAGAATCTTCTATACCTCACTGTAAGCTGCTGCATTGTGCAGTTACTGCTTTTATATAAGTGTGTGCATAGATGCATATAAATCTTATTTTTAGGATTTCTTTAGCTTTAGCTTTAAGCCATTTTTTTGTGCACTTCCATGTATCTTACTTATAGTGGTATTCACAGACAGAAACCAAGCCATCTCACATCTTTGATTAATAACACGGTCAAAGCTCTTTGTGTCCCTTGCTGCAAAATATCATTTAGAACCTTTCAATTATTAAACTTTCACATTTGCCAACATTCTTCTTGAGAGGAGTAAACCCAGATCTGGACACACTGCTCCTACAACTGCCATGCCTGTATCTCAAGAAGGTATAATGTAACCTCCTTCTCTTTTACTCCTTTTTTGTACATCTAAGTGGTATATTATCCTTTTTGGCCATGGCAGCAGGTTGGTTATGCACACTTTGTGGTTATTTATTGAGATTTTAAACACAGTTAGAGATTCCTGCCCCCCCCCGGCAGAATATCCTCTGCAGAAGTATGGTCTGCTTGTTCTTCAACATCCTCACATTTGGTCATGTTCAAATGCCTGTTGCTTGCTTATGCAAAGCTTGCAACACTAGCTATGTCCCTAATCTTTGTGTTAATTGCAGACTTCAGAAAGAATAATTTTACTTTTCTTTCAGGTTGTTGATATATTTAAGATCATTTAATATCTTAATGCTAAGGGCCAATCTGCATAACCATAGTAGAAATACACCTACTGTGAGATTTACCTGCAATTACATCTCTGTTATGTTAGTTTGTTTGAGTGCATATGAGACATGTTTGTTAGGGGCTCCTCTTGACCTCATTCAATTTTCTTGATCCAAATGCCATAAAATACCAAGTCAGTTGCCTTGTGAAGTCTTAAGTATATTACATCAAACATCATTTTATTGATCTGCAGATCTCATAAAAAAGATGTCGAGTTAGTTTGACAAGATCTTTTTTTCATAAAGCTACATTGATTGGCATTAACCATATATATCATCTGTAATTCTTCTTTATCAAACCTTATATAATCTATTCCATTCTTCTGCTAGTAGTGAAGGATGACTGTCAGTTCCATGATTTGCTAGGTCATCCTGTCCACTCTGTTAAGTATTGACTTTTAATCTCCTTCTCTGTGATTTCCACCTCTCTCACAGATTGCTGAACATCAATATTAAGTGCTGAAGTGTTCCTTCTCCAGCATTTTGAAGCACTGGCTGCATGTTTTCTGCATTTATAGTTAAAAACATTTCCTGGCTTTATTTGGGCTTATGGCCTCAGTCTGTTTTTTACTGTATGGCTTTTTTCCATCCTACCACTTTAGACTGTACCAGTTCTTGGCACTTCTGTTTTCAAAGTGTGTATGGATATAGGCTTTTCTCCCAGTTTCTGTTAGCCAGAACACCTGCACATAGAACAGTCTTGTTGAACTTCATGAGGTTTATATGGGGGCCCACCTCTCCAGCCTGTCAAGGTCCCTGTCATGGTTTAACCACAACTAGCAACTAAGTACCATGCAGCTGCTCACTCACTGGTCCCCTGCCCCAGGTGAGATGGGGAGGAGACTTGAAGAAATGTAAAAATCAAAACCAGGACAGTCCCTTTCTATGGCATCCCTTCCCTCCAGTGTGTTGACTGCAGCATACAGCTTGGTGTCTTCAGCAAACTTGCTGGGGGTACACTCAATCCCATTGTCTATGTCTCTGATAAAGATGTTAAACAGGTCCCAACATCGATCACTAAGGAACACCACTCATCACTGGTCTCCACATGCACATCAAGTCATTGACTGCAACTTCTTGATTATGACCATCCAGACAATTCCTTATCCACCGAGTATTCTGCCCTCTTTTTTTTTACATGCCCCTGTTTTTTACAGAGCTTTGTGATTTGGACTCTGGTACCAGTATCTCCCAGCCACTTCCTTCTGCTCCCTTCTGTCCAGCCTGAAAATAGCTCCTATGTTTTTCAACTTAACCATCACATGCAAGCCACATTTTACATTTTTCTGTCTTTCTACCTCTGTCGTGGATGACTGTGTCCCTGCTTAATAGGGACATAATACTTTTTTTAAAGCTCACTTTCCCATTTTTGACATCATATACTCCTCTGTAGTGTTTGATCCATCATTAATACCATTCTCTTCTCTTTTCCTGCTGTAGTATAGTGCTTTTCTTCATCTTGTCCTTACACAAGGAGCAAGCTGTTAACCTTGGCATCATGAGTGATTCAGGGTTCTCCAAAACTTGCATTTTTTTTTTGCAAGACACTGTGCAGTAACTGAGATGAGAGGGGATTTGGAATGTGTGTGTTCTCACCTTAAAGTTCCTATTCTGCCTTCTTTCATCTGGTTTCTGGGACTGCATGTGGCAGCATTTGTGCATGTTATGTTGCTCACCTGCATTGTTCCAGGGGAGCCAACAAGTTTGTGCAGATAAGTGATTCCAGAATACAGTATGAACCCTTTGGACTGAGACTATATTTTTAGGTGCTTTGTACACTAAGTGCTTTGTATACTGTTTAAATACATCTTTGCCAATTGAAAACAACAAACAGCAGTAACCATTTATGTAACTCCATTAAATCCACATGCAGTTTTGCAAGTACAAACTAATTATTCTGGGTAGCACCTCTGTAAAAAGGCAAGTAAGTATTATTTCATTTTACACATGAAAAGTAGCCTAGAAGTGCTAAATGTCTTGCATGTGACTGCAGAAAGGATTATTTCCAGAGGCATATGAAAATTCAGCAATTGTTAGTTTTCTATCCTGTGTTCATCTGCTACAAGACTTTGCTTTAATTTGTTAAAAATAGTGATTCTGAGAGGTAAAGTATTACAGTTTGGTTTTACTACTGAGAATTAATTGGTTTTGTCAAGCAGGACTGATGGTTCAAGGTTTATGCTGCTGGACCTCTTCCAGTAGGCAAGTTTGCAGTAAGAATTGTGGACATGTCCTCAGTAAAGACTGATACAGGTCATCTTGGATCAGAAGCTCAGTCAATAACAAGAGAGGACTATGATTTGCATAACTTTTCCATTTACACTGGTGATGCCCCAGTACATGACCTTAGAATGGTACCATCTTTTCCTGGTGTCACTGTGCCTTGGCTCATGAGACATGCACCCGATGGCCTCTGTTCCTTGGCTGTCAGGAGGTGCTCTGCAAGGGAGACGGAGCAATTGGAGAAATAGGTTTCAGAAATCCAGGTGCAGGAAAACCAAAACCTACATTCTTTCATAGATAAAAAACAGAGCCATCTTTTCATGATGGGCTCCATGCTAATCATTAAACACAGTCATACAGTCACAGCTGTGTTTACCAAGCACAAGGAAATAGATTGCAGGATACTCACAGATCATGCTGTCTGGCAGAGGCTGACAGATTCTTACTTTTTAAGAGAAACGCTTCATAGATGTACATGTATTTTACCTTATTTTGGGAATGAGAAGTGCAGATGTGAGTTTAACATCCCCTGTCTCTGCATTATGTATTGACATATGGTGCTATTTTTGAATGCCAAAATGATATTTATTCATTCCTTCAACTTTTTCCTTTACAGCTTGCACTCTGGATAAGGTTAATCTGCAAGGATATTTTGTCTATTCTTTTAATGACAAGACTGCTCCTAAATACGGTCTCTACAGTTATGTTGCAAATCAATATGAGCCAAAGCCTTCTATGAAACATTACAGGGAAATAATTGACAATAACGGCTTTCCTGGTCCTGAAACTCCTGAGGTGCTGTGCCCAGAGGATGGTGCCTTGTGTCCTGAATGCCACTTCTTCCGCACCAGAAAATCATTATTAGCTTTTATCTCTTTCATATTTGTTGCTTTTATTGTTACTGTATTCTTCATTATTTATTACTCCAAGAGGATAGAAAGAAGGTATAAATAGAGCTGCCCCTTTGAATGCATCACTTATGCCCTTCCTCTTGCATTCCTTTGGGAAATCTGAAATAAGAGTTCACAATGTTGTCATTTCTTCAGCACTAGGGAAACATTTACATTTCCTGATACTGCAGGATGTTGATACTGATAAGAAATTGCTAGCATATGGCTTCCAGAAATAATTTTCTCTGGTGTAGTACATTTGGTTTATGACCAATCCATAATTCCTCTGGTTGTAGTTCTCTCACAACTTTCCCTGGCACCTGTTGTTCATGCTTTTACCTCCTTGATTTTGCCTCACTGAGTTGGACAAGTGAAAGCGTGAAGACACGGAGTGGTAGAAGAGACTAAATGTTAAATTCTCCAAGAGAAAACTGAGGAGAAACAAAATGGCTTACTTTTTCAAATTAGGGTTTAATGCTGATGTTGCTTGATCAGAGGCAGAAATTGACTGGGGCAGGGAATGTGGCTGAGCAGAGACAGAGGAGAATTGCACAAAGTGGTGCTGGCAGAAAGGAAACTCCCTTTCCTAAAGCAGATGCTGGGGGAAGAACAGGGGGACACAGGTCTGTGCTGCTGGGAGCACTGGGTATATAGGTGAACTACTGCTTAGGCTGCTGACAGCTGCATTTGACTTTAGTATGTCATTGGGGAGCTTCAGCTAAAGGAACCGTGTCTTTCTTAGTGAGGAAAGCAGCAAGGGTATGTCCAGGGATGGCAGGGGTCATGCCATCTGATAGGAAGAGATGGAAAAGGTGAAAGAGATTCCCTTTGGTTTGCTCAGTAAAAAAAGCAGAGAGCAGACTCTGGGATGTCTCAGTTGTCAGGAAGCTGTGTGTCTGACTCTGCACTCTATTGCCCTGTGAGCATAGGCATGGCTGGAATACCCCATCACTGCACTTCTTGCAGAAAGTTGCACACCACTACCACTCCACTGCTGTCCACCTACTTACCTGCTGGAAACTTACAGGTAATTTAGTACGGTGGTCTCTGTGTGTCAATTATGTTGAGTGTGGAGGCTTTAAATCCCACCATTTTAGTGTAACAATCCAGCACTTTACTGCTGCTTTTGCCAGGGTCTGAGATCCTGGAAGTGTTGCTCCAAGCCTCTTACAGGTTGGCTGGAGGGTCTCCTGTGAGCAATTGCATCTGCCTCTGGCAGTGTTTCATCCTAAAGTATTAGTGACCATCTGAAGGCCTCTCATTTTTCTCTCAGCAAGACAAATTAGCAAAATAGTAACAAGATTGTTTATCGGTAGGAATAGAGAGGGAATGTTAAAAATCACTACATTAGGAGTGTCCTCAATGTAAAGCAGTGATTTTCATCCACTTTCACACTGTAGGCCTGCACTGCCTTCAACTGTAATTGCATTTTTATTGCTATGTGAATAATGTTGCTCACTGGAAAGAATATTTTAAAAGAAATGTGGTTTGTGTTAATTAAGAATTATTTATATACTAAAGCTGATTGTGCTGTATTAAATGTGATGTTTATCTGCTAGATGATTAGTAGATGTCTAAATGACCTCCCAGGGTTCCTTTCAACCTGAATACTCTATGAATCTGTGATTCTATACTGTAAGTTAAAGCATGTGAAATGTGATTTTTATTTGTGATTTAAGGTTATATTTTTTTCTTAAATATATATTCTATGTACAGGAATAGAAAAAAAAATTGATATCATAATGATCAATATATTTGTCCCTTAGTTCCAGTCTTAAAATTGTCTCTCTTTGCACTAATGTATATTTTGGTATTGAGATTAAGGTGAAAAATTCATGGTAAGTGATGAAGTATTAAAAATACATCTAAAAATTATTTATAGCCTATTAGGATATGCTGAAGAATAGAAAAATTTAAACTGCTGTGTATTTATGCATCGGTGCCTGGAGCAGTGTGGATTACAAAGAAAAAAATAGCTCTCCCTACATGTGTGAAATGCCAAATGGTTTTCCCCACTGCATGGCAATGAACCACCTTGCAATACTCCAGTAGTTAGAAGCCTTCACAGTACAAAACAAAACAGTGGCATTTGTTTCATACAGATAGTCACCAGGTCTTACCTAACTAGTATATGTGTGTGTGTATGTGTGTTATGATTA
>JASSUY010043973.1:0-15669 GCA_032466535.1 Forpus xanthops | reverse complement strand
CCCCAGCCCAGCTCTCTCAGCCTGGCTCCAGAGCAGAGCTGCTCCAGCCCTTGCAGCATCTCCATGGCCTCCTCTGGCCTTGCTCCAACAGCTCCACGTCCCTCTTGTGCTGCTGCCCCAGAACTGGATCAGGACTGCAGAGGGTCTCCCCAGAGCACAGCAGAGGGGCAGGATCCCCTCTCTTGACTGCTGGTGCAAAGTCTGACCGTGCAAACTGGGGGTGAGTTTTGCTGTAGACACGACAGGAATCAGTGTTCCCCCATGTAGTTGTTAAAAGCTCTCCCTAATATTTAATTGCTGACATAATAGTGGGGTTGCTGATGTAGCTGGAGGTGCAGGCTCTGATCATGGTCTTCATGCTGAGCATCAAGGGATAGGTTTGTTCCAGGGTATGTGTAATCATGCACGTACCAGTGTGATGTTCTTCGTCAGAGAACTGCACATATTAGACATATGACTTTGAAGGAAAAGGTGGATTTTTTGGTACAAATACATCTTGTCTGGAGTTCTTGGCTATTTGTCCTTTGTTTTGTGTTCCAGGATATCTTGGAGACTCCTTTCCATGTTCCACCTGAAGACTCCCATTTACTGACCAAGTTGGCTTAATTCTGTGTAGCTCTTACCTTATCCTAAGCATTTACTGAGCTCATTTGTTGTGGGAGTAACTGCATGTGGCCACAGAGACACGGAACGGTCCAGGATGTGTCCAGACTGATTCTGCTTTCTGAAGTGTAACTGGTTTTCATCTGAGTATGGAGAAGGGATTTAAATGTGTGGTATAGGGAAACCACGTCTTTGCTTTCACCAGGCTGACCTGTGAGGGTGTTTGGGCAGGTCAGTGCTTAGTGCTCTGCCTGCATTCATTCCATTGACCTTTAGGAAGAGAAAAGAGTAGCTTCTTATTCAACAAATGTCTGCTTCAGGGCAGTTGTGAATCATGGGGGGTTTTCTCCTAAGAGTGTGCAGATAGGCTTTGTATTTAGAATAAGACCTCTTTAACCATGGCACGTTCTATGGTAGTTGTTACGTATCCAAATCCCACTGCTTTGCTTTTTAACTCCAGCTGAAACTGAGTTTGGAATAACAGATGTGGAATACCGTCATCCCACTGTCGCACCGATTGCTCGTTGTTCTGAGAAGGTCACATCGTAATTCATTAACAGTAATTAGTCCCTGGGTATCCCCTGCACTTCTTCACTCAATTGCTTCATTAACTCGTGAGTGAATCTCGCATTCACCACTCCGATCGATGAAGATATATTTATAATGTAGAAGTGGATACTATTAGTTACAATTTATTAACTGCCTAATTTAAAAGAGAAAAGCTATCTTTATGAAGGGCAATTAACCACTAAGTGTAATTGATAATTCACATAGCTCTGATTAGAAAAGACAAATAATAAGGAAGAAATGGATCACCAGTGTTATTGAAGAAGACACTGGCACGTGGGTCTAACAAGCAGAGGGGGCTCTCTGGGTCAGGACTGGGTTTCTAAGGATCCTTTGATGGAGAGCTCGTCATCAGATGCATTACGTTGAGGTGGGTTTGGTGTTTGCATCAACCAACTGGGATCATCTTCCCTAGTAAAGGAACACAGTGTGTTTTGGTGTCTTCAGAAGCAGTGCAGGAGCTTTCCTAATGGAAAAGTCCTTTTTCATCCTAGCACAAAGAAAAGAAATGATATTTAATAAGAATTTATAAGCCTAGCCCCAAACTTACCAAGGTGTCTGCACTTGTATCAGTGCAGGTCCTCAAAGGTAGGTATGTACAAATTCACACTAAAACTGGCCAAATTGAGGCTTTTTAATGTATTTGAGGAGCTGAGTGATGCTCCTTTTGGCCAATATGTGTATATGATAAATCGTGATATGTTTTCAATGCTTCAGATTTTCCCTGGCCACTTTGAAGCACATTGGTTCTCCAAACAGCTGAGCACTCATCCTTGGAGAGGAGGCTTTTCTTGTGACATCCTCACTAGATCATCACGGTTTGGGGCAGGAAACAAAGAGGCAGGACTTGAATGGGGTTGCAGAGTACTGATCCACAGAACCTTAACCTCACTCTGGCCACTTGGGGCCATGTTTTCTTCCTTTGAGAAGCCATTTGCTAGTAAGCATTCATTAATTAATCACTTGGAAGTACTGTATTTTTAAGGATTATCCACCATGTAACAGCAAAGGTATTTATGAGAGATTAAATGATGACTGTAAATGAAGCCACCCCCAATGTTGATATCTCCATCACTTGGAGAGGGCATGTAGTATCAGGACAAGGGGGAATGACTTTGACCTGCCAGATGGGAGACTGTGATGAGCTCCTATGCAGAAGTTCTTCCCTGAACGTTTTAGGTGTGTCTTGGTCACAGTAAGAGATCCTGCTCCTGTTGTGGAATATCATCACTGCATGTTCATTGTATTGCCCACGTTAGGTGTGGGGCAGCAGAACTGATGCTCTGTGTGTAGTTCACCCTTCCCTGCTCTCTTTACCCAACAGGATCAAAGCATCTGGTCTGAAGCTGCGGTTCTGCACTAATGAAACCCAAGCGACCCGGGAGAAGTTTGTGAAGAAGCTGCAGGACCTCGGCTTTGACATCTCCGTGGCTGAAGTCACTGCCCCAGCACCAGCAGCCTGCCGCATCTTGAAGGAGCGTGGCCTAAGGCCTCACCTGCTTGTGCACGATGGTGGGACATGGATGGGGATAGCTCCAAGAGATGAGGGTCTTTGCAATAGGGCAGTGAGTTCCCATAGCTCGTGTGGGAAAGAGCACCAAAATCTTGTTTTCCTACAGGAAAAATCTTCTTCCTTAGCCACGAGAATGAGGAATATAACTTAGTGGTCTGGTCTGAGTGATAGGGTGAAGACTGAGTTGTGCTCAGAGGAGTCTGCTGCTTCACCACAGTGGCTATGAGATAGGTGGAGTCTTTGTCACCATGGCAGAGGTTTTAAGTTTAAAGTGTTTTCTGCTATAGGATGTGGGTATGGAGAAAAGGGGTGCATCCTGCCCTCACTGGTACACGTCATTTGGCTACCCATGTTTGCCTTGGGTCTGCTAAGACATGGGTGGCAGGAGCTAAAGCAAGGGTAGGAAATGGTTTATTTTGCTCTTTATTAAGGACAGATGAGTAGCAGGAACAGTCAGGAATAGAGGGGTCTGAAGAACACTTGATTGAGGCTTGGATTTACTTATTTTTTTAAAGCACTGTGTGGTGGGTGAAGTGAAACACAAATCTGGGGGGAAACTGTCAATTCCAATGGGATCTGAAGTGGGGATTTGGGGGTTATTTTTTCTCTCCTTTAGGTCTTGTTCCTGAATTTGCTGAGCTCGATAAAACAAACCCAAACTGTGTGGTCATTGGAGATGCAGCGGAGAACTTCACCTATGCAAACCTTAATGAAGCTTTCCGAGTTCTCCTCGGGATGGAGAAGCCTGTTTTGATCTCCCTTGGAAGAGGGTGAGTTAAGTATTGTTTCTTCCTCAAGTCTCTACAGCTTTTAATTACCCCCCTATGTCTTTGTAGTTAATGGAGGCCAGGTAATGGTGTGGACATTCATGGTACCAACTTCTAAGCAGTTATCTGTGTGTCTGGACTGGGAGGCTGATATGCTCAGGTATCTGTGTCACTGAACAGTCGCCGGTGGGTGATTCAGTCAGTTTACCTGTTCCAAGTCACTCACTTGTGGTCTTTCTAGGGATGGAAGGGAAAATTGAGGTGAGCACACTGAAATAGGTCTCTAGAAGGTGGTATGGATGCTCACCATGAGACACAAGTCAGCCCTGTGCTGATGCTTCCTGGGCACTGGAAGTTGCCATGCCAAATCCTCCAGTTGACTTTGAAGGTACTCATCGGTAGGGTCTGGGCTGCTCCATCACTGGGTGAGCATGTCTTGAATATCAGCTCTTAGTGGTCTTCTTTCTGTGTGGATGTGTTTTATTGACTTCTTGAGGGTGAGGCATACAGGTGTTCTAAGGAAGAATTACAGCAGCTTTCAGAGAAACTGGAGATGCTCTGGTGTGTAAGCACAGCAAATGCCAGCCTCCGACACTTTAGAGCGAGTGTTCAAGAGTGAGCTAGACCTGGATGAAACAATCCACATGTTTGCAGGTGGCAGTGGGGGTGTTAAACAGAGTCATAGATGGTAGGTTGAAAGGGACCTCAAGGATCATCAGCTCCAACATTTAAATAGCTGTAGTTTGTAAGCCAGCAAGAAAAGGACTTTTCTTACTTTAAGAGCAAGTTTAAGAGCATCTTAAAATACCCCATAGAAATCATGGAGAGTTTGGATTTTGATGTGTGCAACCCCCAAGTGAATGAGGCCAGTAGGATTATAGGCACTGCTTATCTTGTTTTGGCCCCTGCAAGATCTCAAAATGAGAGCTGTTGGCTGAGCTGCTGCCCGTAGCCATGTATTCCTGTCTGAACTGAAAATAAATGAGTTTGATAGTGACAGAAACCCAAAGCTGACAAGGAAATCCAACAAGCCGTGCTTGGATAAAGTGCTGTTGATGTGGGTTTGTGATGCAGTTTCATCTTCCAGCATCCTGAAGTTACTACTTGTGAGGAGGAGCTGGTGGTCCAAAATTGCTCTGCTTCAGCCAACAGTCAGCCAGGTTTGTTTTTCTGGGTTCAAATCCTGCCCATGTCTGTAGCGGTTAAGATGTGATACTGGTAATGGCTAACAGCCTGTGTGCCCTAAATGACGTTCTGCTCTTTGAGTGGTGCTTAAAGGTGCTGTCTCTGAAAGCTGGTGTTAAAATCTCTGCAGATGGATTTATATGTGTGAACGTGCCAGACACAAAGGAGCACGTTCATGCTAGTGGCTTGAGAATTGCTGTATGTGAGCAACAAGAAGCCAGGAGAGTTTTTATTTACTAATGTAGAAACCCTACCAATTTATGAAAGCAGCTGCAATGCACAAAGTCCACCCAAACTGTGTTGTAGATGTGGGTAAGTGTTCCTCTGGCTATGAGTAAAGTGTGGTGGCTATGAAGACCTCGGGAGAGCACAAGAATATACTGAGAAATGGCTGGGCTGATGGGTATAGCAAAGACCTGCAAACCCAACTGTGCCTTTGAAGTGACAGGTCAACTGCTTTGACAGTTTGAGTATCAAAATGCATGCTCAGTTATTCTCTGAACATTAAAGGCACATTTTGATCTCCTGCTTCCACATGCAAGGAAAATCCAGTCAGGGAATTTGAATGTTCTCCTAATAGCAATTCCATTTTCTGAGACTTTAAAAGGAGGTTATCAAGGCCAGCACTGGATAATGACAAATCCCAACAGCTTTGAAGGAGTTATTATGGAGTCATAGAATAGTCAGGGTTGGAAAGGACCTTAAGACCATCCAGTTCCAATGCTGCTGCCATAGGCAGGGACACCTCTCACTAAACCATGCTACCCAAGGCTATGTCCAACTCGGCCTTGAACACCGCCAGTGATGGAGCATTACAGCTTCCCTGGGCAGCCTCACCACCCTTACAGTAAAGAACTTCTTCCTCAGATCCAATCTAAACTTCCCCTGTTTGAGTTTGAACCCGTTACCCCTTGTCCTCTCAGTACAGTCCTTCATGAAGAGTCCCTGCCGTGCATCCCTATAGGACCCCTTCATATACTGGAAGGCTGCTCTGAGGTCTCCTTGCAGCCTTCTCTTCTCCAGGCTGAACAGCCCCAACTCTCTCATCCTATCTTCATACAGGAGGTGCTCCAGTATTATTTTTACCTGTTGTGCAATGTATGGGCTTAAAAACACTGTATGTGTTTCGTTTGAGGAAACTGTAGTGGCAGCTTGGTTTTGGTGGTTCAATAGACTGCAATGGGTTTGAAGCCTCTTCTTAATTTGTGGGTTATTGATCTGGATGGGTAGAACTTACCAGAGAGAAGGAGTGTGGCCTTACTTGATGCTCATACTCTGATCCTACAACATGGGTGAAAAATCCTTCCTGTTTCTCAGTTAGGAGAATGAGGAAAAGATATTGAGCCAGAAGCAGGATGGTTAATGGATGTAAAATAACCCAGGTTTGTGTTATTAAACAAATCTTTGGGATTTGCAGTGTGTTCAATGCCAAAAATGCCTTTGTTACCCTGTGCACGTAACGGTATATCTTTATTTGGTCATTCATTGGTGTAGACAGCTCTAAAAGAAGACCCTGTTACTTGTTTGAAATGTTTGTTTTCATTTCAAAGCACAGATTGTGGATATTCTGAGCTCAGTTTTTGCCATGAGCCTTTATCTTATTTAAATATTGATCATTTTATTGAAGTATTGATCATTTAGGCGATGTGAACATGAGTTCTGTATGAGTTACCCTGGTTAGGTAAGTTCTTTGACTCGAAGAAGGGAGATTATAACTTGGATGAATAGTTGACCTAAATAGAGAAGTCTCATTGATGCAAAGGGCCATATGCAAAACCCAGCCACAAACCAGCTTCATTTCTAAGGGGCAGAATCAGTGTAATTGGATGCACCTTCACAAGGTGCCTTCCTTGGGCAAGTCCATTCATTTTGATTCAAGTTTGAGTTCTCTCCATAGAAAACAAAAGTGTCAGAGCCACTGAAGCAGAATGCCCTCCTCCTGAAAATGGAGTGATTTACATTTAGCATCTGTTTTGGGCTGAGGGTGGGAATTGGCTTTGTAATTCCTTCTGTCATGGCACTGTCAGAAAATTAAGCTGTTTACTCTGGACTGTAGAAGGTTAATGGCTGTTCTAGTAAAGGTCAAGTGGCCATTTGAAAGGGAGGCAGCGCTGAATAATGGAAAATGGCAGAAAGATAAGGCATAAACTCTTAACTGACTGTTCTCCCTGCCTTTTTCCCTGTCATAGACACCTCTCTTTACTCTGATCAGGAAGGCTTGGAAGGTCTACCTTAATGGGAATTGCTATTTGGAAAAGCACTATAAAGATACTAATTTTATGAGCTCTGTGGCAATAGGGATGTTTTTATGGGGAGCAAATTTAACTTGGAGGGCCTTCTTAGTCCCTGGCTTTCCTCATGTGGGAGACTGGTGACAGGCAATGGTGGTCAACTCTTTGGAATGAATGAATGAATCTAGGAATGGTTTGGTTTGGAGGGCACCTTAAAGCTCATCCAGCTCCAACCTCTGGATGAGCAGGGACCCCTTCCACTAGAGCAGCTTGCTCCAAGCCCGTGTCCAACCTGGCCTTCAACACTGTTAGGGATGGGGCAGCCACAGCTTCTCTGGGCACCCTGTGCCAGCGCCTCAGCACCCTCACAGGAAAGATTTCCTTCCTAACATCCAATCTAAATTTGGGGTTCTCTTCCAGATATACTGAAAAAGATGCTGCAGCTGCTGGTTGGTACCAGCCATTATCTTGTATCTGCCAAGGGGTCTCTGTTGCTGCTTAAAGGAAGAGCAGTGTAACTGCTGTCCTCTGGGAGCAGCTAGTCCCTGTGCAGTAAAATACAGGCCAAGTTCAGCCTTCATCTAAGGTAGTTGAAATCCTTGATATGACTTAGTTGAAATCCCTTTGAACCAATGGAGTTGTGTCCCTGGTGCCAGATGGGCATTTGGTCTGAGATCTTTTCCCCATGCATTGCGCATTACTCAGCCTGTCCTTTAACTTAATTCCTGGTGTTAAATTAAGGCTCCGGAGTTTCTGATTACTTAACTTTTTGTTGCAGCCATATGGACATCTATAGAGGCACAGAAATCATAAAATGTGGGGTTTTGCATTTAACTGCCAACCTTTTCATTTCATTGGAACTTTATCACTTTCATTTCCAGACGCTACTATAAAGAAACCGATGGCCTGAAACTTGATGTTGGAGCATATATGAAGGCATTAGAGGTATTTTATAGCTTGAATTATGCTTACTTGCACGCATTGTTAAAAGAGTAACTGGGATAAATATGGGTCATCTTCTGTAATTACTCACCTTGGTGGAGGAAGGGTTCCGCAGATTGAAACTCATTTGCTGCATTCTAAAGACTGGTGGATTCTAAAGGTGAATTCATTTGTTCTCTGCCTTTGCTCAGGGGGGTTTACATTTTACTTTAGAATGTGAACTTTTACCATGTGGTGGTACCTGTGTGTGAAGTGAGGCCCTTGAAGGAAGGAGTCAGAAAAGAAAAGCATGGAATGTAGTCTGCAAGGTACACTGAAGGTCCATTTTATGTTTGGTGTAGTGTTAACACAGCCTTTGCCCTTAACAGTTGGGAGCAAAAGGCTCTTATTCAGCAAGACACTGAAGGGCAAACATGGTTTTAAGCCTGATTAAGTCTGTGCAGAAGTGGAACCCAATTGCTAAGCCAGTCTGAGAGAAGGAGAGAGTCATTACTCTCCCTTTTATAGCCTTGCAGAGAGATGTAAAATAATACATGGTGAATGCAGAGAATAAAGTAGGGTGCTGGACAAGCACAGAGGATAGTGGAGATAATGTATGCTTGCCACACGTTCATTTATATCTCTGAGTTTTGGAGATTTTGCCTCCCAGGTAAGTTTAGGTTTACAGTGGTCTAAGGACATGGTAGAAACACCTTTTCCAGCCTAGTACTGATGCTTCTCTGCAGGAAAATAACCTCAAATCTGGCTGGTCACTTGAATCATTAATAATAGGCCAGGTGGTTGAAGAAACCCTCTATAATCTTTTTAAGGCTCTCCGGCACTTTTGATCATTTCCTATGAAGGATATTTGCTGTTCTTTTAAAGTGATGCTCTTAAAAACTGGGAGCTACTGGAGCCGAGTCACTGAGCTCTCACAAGGGAGAGTGTAGGGGGTTTGTAGCTTGTGATTGTTCAAGAGGACTTTCTCTGCTGCCAGAGCACACGAAACACTTGTGCCAGTTCTCTGATACCTTCACCCCTTGTGTTATTTAAGGGCAACATCAATAATCCCTCACTTTTCATACAATTACTGGAGTTGTGGTGTTGAAAATTGCTTTTCTGAGCAGCACTTTGTGTGTGTCTCTCTCCTTTTTCTGCAGTACGCTTGTGATGTTGAAGCTGAGGTAGTGGGCAAACCAGCCAAAGCTTTTTTTGAGTCAGCCTTAGCAGAAATGGGAGTTCCACCCCAGCAGGTGAGTTTCTGATGCTCCTGCCCCTGGCTGTGCCTTGCAGTTATGCTCACTGATGCATGTTCTCTGGTTGTATGGCTGTCACACAGTTATCAAAGACGATGAAGGGAATGTGGCTGGTGTGTGACATGTGGTGCAGAGATATATTGATGCATGGGATCTCCCTATGAATGACTCCAAAGAATATAAGAGAAAGAGAAGTGGTTAAAAAGTGCTTCAGAGGGGAAAAAAAAACCCAAATATATTTGTCCATTCTGTTAGATAATATGAAGTAAACGAAAGGGAGCTAGCAGCTAAGAGGGTAGATGCTAGCAGGTGGGGACCTGTTGCATTTCTTCTGCCCTGTTCGTGCTTCCTACCGTCCTGAAAGGCATGACAGGAGTTTCTCTGCTTGCTTTGAGGGTTCTTATGGCCTGCCTGCTATTTCCCTTTGCATTCCCTCTGTCTGTCTGTCTCTGCTCTGATTTGTGCCCTCCATCCCTCTACCCAGTTTAAAGTCTTGTATCCGTTCTCCACCTGCGGCTTCCCCTGCTTGTACTCATGTTGCACTTTCTTACTCACCTTCCTCCCAAACCATATGGCTCAAAAGAACATAGAATCATAGAATAGTTAGGGGTTGGAAAGGACCTTAAGATCATTCAGTTCCAACCGGGACACCTCCCACTAAACCATGCCACCCAAGGCTATGTCCAACCCGGCCTTGAACACCACCAGCAACTTCCCTGGGCAACCCATTCCATGAACTTCTGTTGTGAAATTCCTTTATTTGGAGACAAAAGAAAACAATAAAGAAGAGTAAAAGTTAGTTTTCCTAAGGAATTATGGAGGATGTTGATGAGAGGGGCTGTAATGCCTGGCATTGTGCTTGGATTTGCAGCCAAAATGTCACTTATTCCCTTTGGTGTCACACTGACTACCTAAAAGAGAAAGGTAGAAGTAAAATACTTTCTAATTTAGGTGATCAGGAGGCACTGACAGACCCAAAATCTCCTCCCATGTGGATGGATTCATCCAGTGTGTGATGCTTCCTGCTTGCTCAGTACAGACCATTTTCCTCTGTTCCTGTGGCTGTGCCCGGATCCTCTTTATTGATTTGTTGTTATGTAGCACAGGACATTGGGATGAGTATGAGATGACTCCCAGGCAGCAATGAATTACAACATCATAATTCCATCAGGGGGTTGTGGTGACATTATAAACAACTGGAGTGAAGTTTGGGTGGCTTCTAGGTCCCTAGAGCCTGGAAGATGAAATTAAAGCCCTGTAATTCAGTATGTGCTTGGGTTTTACTTTATTATAGAGAGAGGAGATGGAAAAGACCTGATGGGCAATGTAATCCATCTCCTTCTTTGTGCAGGAGTGTTCCCTGCTCCGGGTTATTAATGCTTTGTCCAATTTGCAATGAAGCAGACAGCTGGACTTCTGTCAGGGCCTTAGGGACACTGTTCACAGTGGAGTAGGTCTTGTGGGCAGGCAGCTTTTTCTGAGATCCATTGGGATGCTTCCCTTTTAAACTGCATCTCCTCATTTCTAGTTTTACTCCAGGTAACAACCGCAGTAACTGCTTGGCATCCTGGGTATCTTCTCCCTCTGATTATCTCCAGGCTTCTTACCATCACTGTAGCTGTCTCTTACTAAAACCGTGTGTTTAGCTCTCAAGGCTTCCCTTGGGATTTGGGCTTTCTACACCCTGTGGTGATCCTTTCAGTTTGTCAGTGTCTTCCCAGTAACAAGAGACCCCAGCCTGAGCATCATATCCCGGGTACAGCCACAGCAACTCTTCAGTCCATTCATCCAAACAACAAACCAAGGAATCCATTTCAGATGCAGAGTGACACTTGGATAAGTAGTAGCTGGAAAAAAGAACAAAGGCAAAAAAAGCCCCACAGAGCTCAGCCCTTGGCTACTCTTTGTATAACTCAGATGCATGAAGGTTTGTGTTTCCTTCCTGCTTGTACCAGAAATGAGAAGTGCACAGGAGTAGGAGGGAAGCTGTGGCTGCCCCATCCCTGACAGTGTTCAAGGCCAGATTGGACACAGGTCCTTGGAGCAGCCTGCTCTAGTGGAAGGTGTCCCTGCCTGTGGCAGGGGTTGGAACTGGATGAGCTTTAAGGTCCCTTCCAACACGAACCATTCTAGGATTCTGTTATTTTTGAGTTTTCTATCCTTGTGACCCTGCATAGCAGCATTCCGTGCCCTTTTGCATAGGCAGGATGGTGCTGTTGTCCTCAGACACTGTTACGCTGGGACCATGTCAGCACGTGGCACCAAGGGACAGCATCATTGCAGGGATGCGACAGGGCACCACAACTCCTGTCTCAAAAACTTTGCCCCAGGAAACAGATTTGATTTAGTGCATCAAAACTGGCAAAACCAGTCCCATAGGGTGAGCTTCAGTGAGTGGTTGCCATCGACTGCAGGAGGATTTGCTTTGGGTACAGAAAAGCCATTGAAGTCCCCAGCAGAGATTTTTTATTCATTCCCTGCAGTTTGCCATAGTGCTACTGGAGACCACTTTGTATTTTGACAGAGATTTTTCTTTTCCTATCTGGTTTCTAGTGTTCAATGCCATCAGTTTGTTCTCATAATACATCTAGTCTGCAGGTGTGATTTTTTGTATTCAGAGAGATTGGAGACGAAGGGAGCATGTGCCTAACCAGAAGCAGCACAGCAGACACTGCTGCCTGATAGCATCAGTCACTCCATGCTTTGCCTAAGGAAAAAATAGGAGTTAAAACCTGGATCAGGATGAACGTGTGTAGGAGGAACAAATTACAGCAAACTACCTTAATTCTAACATCTTTTTCTAACTTTGGGTGCTTGATCTTGCAACTTTCGTGTTCTTTGAGAAGCATTTGCAGGTTGGTTTAGTTTGTCATGCATGATAATAGAAACTCAGTGTATTCAGTTCAATAAGTTCCTTAGTAGTGCACTGCAATAGATTTTAATCTGTCTCCTGAACGAGCTCTTTACTGCTCTGCATTTGTAATGATATGACAAGGGCTGGTTTTACTTGCCTTTGCTTTCAGAAAATGCTTGCCAATGATTTATTCCACTTGTGGCATGCATTTAATCCATCATTAAGCCATTTGAGGTGGGCTGTGCTTTTGAAAGCATATTACAGTTTTCTTTCACCTGCCTTTTAATGGAGAATAGCCTTTTAATAAAGCTGTAGTTGCAGACAGTGGCACATCTTCCATTTCTCAAGCTGCTTTAATCAATAAAGTTATCACCAGTCATTTCCCTTGATAACTGCTTCTTTCCAAGACCCTGACTTTGCCTTCTGCAGCTGAGATGGTTTCAACCTGCACTTGGAATAGAAGGAAGTCCCCGAAGTCCAATTTTCATTTTAACCTTTCCTCAATGGCCTAGAAATAACAGATTGACAGTATTACTTTAATAGATTGGAAATTTAAACCTCTTAGAGGTAACCGGACCTATCTTCTGCTTCGGTAGGATGACAAAGAATAACACGTCTTAAAGGTTACTGAAATGCCTAATTCATATGTTTTAAGGCAGTCGTAACAGTGGATGATTTTTACAGCTTCATAATAAAACCTAAGTAATGTTGAGGTTCTGGTGGTTATGTATAACCATAAAAAGTTCTCTCTGTAGCAAATGGTCCTGGTTTAATGGGAGTTATGGCAGGTCATGCTGGAGTGCATAAACTACACGTAGTTAAGCAATTCCCATTCCTACCACCTGCAAGTCTCACATGGGAGTTAGTGGGGCATGAGAGCAGAAGGAGGTCACCCTGAGAGGGGCATCAGCATCCCCTCCTTGTTCCCTGGCTGCCACAAGGGAAGGTTTTCCATGCCCAGAGCAAGTGGGAAGCGGCCAAGGGAAGTTCTAAGCTTGGAGTCCTGCTGAAAGCACATTGTAACCCCTCTGGTCCTGCAGCCTGTGGAAACCTGCCCTGGAGGGTTAATGTGCTTCTGTGCTTTACGTGCCTTGTTGTACGGTTTCTCCCATCACAACCATCGAGCCTTTGCATGTTTGATGGAGTTCCAAGACAGAAAGATAATTAACAGTAATAGAGGATCCTGAAGCCCAGGAAATTACCAGTTGGACCAGGAATAGGGAGAAAAGTGTTGTACTTCTTGTGTAAAGGGATTTAATATATGAATGAAGATCTTGTGTATGAACTTTATTTCCTTATGTCCCGGGCACATTTAGCTTAAGGTTGTTAAGTCTCCAGCAAGAATCTGTTTAGGTATAGGTACGTTTGACTCTAGAAGCATTCCCTGTGTTAAATAGCCTGTTGAAGTTGGCACACTTCTTTCTGTGCATCTCTTTGCATCCTCCATAGCCTTCAGCATCCCAAGTACCATACCTGAGCTTGTCCTAGTAAACACAGAGCCTGGCTGGGGGATACAGGACATGTTTATCTTTCTGCCTCATTCCTTTTCTTCCTCCATGATTCCTTTTCTGATCCCTCATTTTCCTGTGATTTTAGTGAATACCAAACCTCTTGTTTGCACACAAAAAATACCCGAGCTTCCCATTCACCACCCTAAAGCATCTCTGAGGCTTTATTAGTGTTGGCTACTTCTGTGCATGAGAGGAGTCAGTGCCCACCTTCACTCAGCTTTGGGTCGGTGGCCCAGGCCACACCAGTAAGGTTGCTGACTGTGATGGTGATCTCTGTGCCCCAGATGTTTGTCCAGTGGGGATTGTACTATGCCTTCCCACCCCTCAAATTCTGGGAGGTCATGTTTGTATCTTATCACTCTTAATCAGGGTTGAGTTTGATGGGGAGGCTTCAAGAGCGGTGGCTTCGCTCAGCTTTGGCACACGTGTGCTGTCTTTACTACGTGTGTACAACCACACACAACACCTCTCACCAGATACAGGGGCTAGGAAGGTATAAATTACACTCATCTTAGTTCTTTGAAGGTTTGCCTTAAAGCAGAGAGAATGTCTCACTTCGGTTTTGCCCTTTTTTAGTCAAGTTTTAGCTGACCTAAAAGAAGTAACTTCCGTGGAATAACTGATCAGCTTATTGGTGTGATCCCTGTGCAAAAGATGAACACAAATGGGCATCCTTAATTCTTGCTCTCAGTGGCTATGTGACCTTTCAGTTTTATATCTTTCTGTCTTCTCTTACCGTATTGCAGTCGGAGGGGAAGTTAACCCCAGCTTTGACAGGTAGGGTTTTTCATTTCCCTCAGCAGCACACCTTTTGACCTCTATCTTCTTGCCAATGATTTTTTAAATCCTAAATGATTTGGGAATAATTGCTCCTCCTTTAGTGTTTATTGCCCTTCACCGACAGTAAATCTGTGAAATCCCTGGGGGCTGGAGTACGAGTTTGTATGTGTATGCCACAAGCTGGCCTGGACAAGCATCACTGCTCACCGCTGCTCACAGAGCTGCTAGGACTCTTGCAGGAAGACTTGCCTGGATACGGGAAATACAGTCCCAGTGAGCAAGGGAGAGCTGCTCTGCCCTGCTCTGCCCTTCCCTGTTTCCAGAGGAAATCCAATGTTAGGGTATTGAGAACCCAGGAATGAAGTTGGCTTTGCTTCAGGAGCCTCATCCTGAACATCTGGGTTCAGGCTGAGGAAGGGCAGAGAACAGCTCTGCTCCTGGGTGCTCTTCCCTGTCCTCCCTGGGGAGGTGTTAGAAGGATTGTATAAGAAGAAGGGATTCTAAACTATTAAAGCCAGGGGTTGGGAATGATTGTGTATCTCAAAGCATCTTGGGAGGATTTGGTAATGGGAATTGGAATGCCACTGCCTGGGAGCAGTGTTGTTGAGTTCTTTGCAGCTCTGCATGTAGCAGTGGGATTATTCTGTTTTCCTCATGTGTATATGCACGCTTTATTTACTGCTTACTTGAAATTAACTCATCATAGAATCCTGGAATGACTTGGTTTGGAAGGAACCTTGAAGCTCATCTGGTTCCAACCCCTGGGCAGGGACACCTTCTATTAGAGCAGGGTGCTTCAATCCCTGTCCAGCCTGGCCTGGCAAGACATGCTGCTTCTGAGAGAATGGAGCAAGGAGGGGCTTGTATAAACTCTTTCAAAATAGACTACTTCAGTGTGATACTGAACAAGTGAGCTTTGACTTGAGAGGGCATCCTGTTAACATCCCATCACCTGAGGGATGGTCATCATCCCTCCCATGAGCACTATTACAAAACTATAAAAGACAGATTGGGCTGGTACCTACTATATTTAACCTTGCACACTGCACCTGATGTGTTACTCAAAGAGGAATTAGTCATTATCAGCTGAAGCTGTTCCAGATACACTTGTTCATAGCTCTCAGAAAATCTTCCGTTCAGCTGCAGCTTTAGGCATATCCTGAGATTTCCTTTACATGCCATGTAATATGGGGGAGAAGATTACGGTGTAATGAGATGATTAATAAAAATAGCTCTGGAGCTCAAGTGTTTTTATGCTTGTTCAGTAGGAATGATTTGGTCCTGCTCAGCAGGCTACTTGCAGAGTGGGAACTGAAGAGAAGGGGACACGGGAGATGAGCTGGCTCTTGTATGGTTGCATTCTGTGTAAAAAGGAGTGTAAAAAGGGGGACCTTAAAGCTCCTCCAGTTCCAACCCCTGCCATGGGCAGGGACACCTTCCACTAGAGCAGATTGCTCCAAGCCCCTGGGTCCAACCTGGCC
>JASSUY010043970.1:1392-11741 GCA_032466535.1 Forpus xanthops | reverse complement strand
CCCTGGCAGAGCATGAGACTCAGAAAGTCCTTGGTCAGAGTAAACATTACTGAGCAGTAACTAAAACCATTGGTGTTATCAGTGCTGTTCCCAAGCTGAAAGTCAAAACCACAGCACTGCACCAGATACTAAGAAGGAGGAAAATGTCTGCTACTGCTGAACCCAGGACAACTCTACCTACTGAAAACAATGTTTTGTTCCTCAGTGCTCATTAGTGGTGAAATTGATATCATCTGATTGTCCCAGCATGAACTGGGCTTCTGTGATTGATTAAATGCAAAGGCAAATTTGAGGCATTAAATAAGTTGCTGAAGTGTTGTTTTTTTTTTTTTTTTGCAAGTGGACCATGGAAATTAGTACTAATTAGTGTTGCTCAGTAAGCCATGGGAGTCTTTGTCCTTTACCTCTATAGAGGCTTAAATGTGCTGTGGCATTTTGTTTTTTCTGTAATAAAAAGGAGATAAGTTGTGGTTATGGGAAAGGAGCAACATATTGGTAGATGTCAAGTGATCTGTGTTGTGCTTTGGCTGTTTTAGCCAGACTCCCTGCTCGTGTTGAGGTAAGCATCTTTACCTCTGCTCTCCATCTAGAAAATTAAGGTAATGTGACTGCAGTTGCCCGGGGACATCAAAAAGCTCAACGTTAAAAGCTGATAATGACCACCAGCAAGTGAGCCTCTGGAGAGGGATTATACGAAACAGTTTTTTAAACTCAGTAGGAAAAAAGAAATCCCTTTAATGCTCTTCAAGAAAGGTAGGATTTGTGGAACTGGTGCCTCAGGTTTATGGAGACTTTTGAGTGTCTGGGAAATACAGGACTGTGTTTGAAGGCTCTCCCACTTTGCACATCCAGAAGTGAAGAGTGCTTGGAAGCCCAGGAGTAGAGAGGGCTCAGGCACTTCTGTAAGGCCTTGAGAGGAAGCAAGACAACTGCTTATTGGATTGAGATTTTAAAGTACATTAATGGCTGGCCTGAGATTTCTTTGAGTGAGCGACCAGTCTACTGTGCATTTCTATTGTATGTAGGGGAAGGACTTTACATTCCTGTTACTTCTTAGCTTAGCCTTGTTCACTTAAAAAAATCTACTTCTCTCTGAAATTCTTGCCCTATTGGAACAGGTCTCCAGACCTGGAGCACTGGCAACCTTTCCTGACACAGACAACCAATAGTTAGTATTTGTTAAGTGCCTCTTGGATCCTCATTCTAGCAGTGGTGTATTAAACCAGAGACTGTTTCTGCGTAGAGGCTAAGGGAATAGCTTACATCCATAAGTGAAGCATTTAAAATTGAGATTAAATGTTGTCTAAGTGATTCAAGGATCCCTGTCTAGTAATTAAGCAGAACAGAAAAGGAATGACTTGAAGACTACTCCACCTCTTTTAAGTACAAATAAAAGACTTCATTGTGGTCTTATATGTTGGTGTTGGTTTTTGATGGGGGACTGTCAACTTGTGAGGCTTGATTGCCCCCAGCCTCCTCTATGGGTGCAATCAGCTGAGCAGTGATATTAAGCATAGTATTTGGTCCATGCTTTAATACTAAGAAGCCCGTTGTGGTGACAAATTTAACTTCCTTCTTTCCTCCGTCTTCACTGGTCTCTTGTTTTCATCAGTGCTGGTATTTCTTTCATGGCCTGATTCTGCTTTGCTGTGGTGTCTGTTGTGCCTGTTGGCCATGCTGCATAGAAGCCATGGGATTGGGTCCCCTGGCTATGAAGCTTTTTACACAAATTGAAGTGATTGTGTTCTTTGCAAGTACCATTAATTCAGTTTCCTCTCAGAAAAACTCAATGGGATAAAACAGCATCTTTTAGTGTTCTCAGCATATTTCCTTAGTGACATCCCTGCTGCCTTGTGCAGATGAATAACAGATCCAGGTCTGCAATTTTGTCTTGAAAGGTAATAGAAATAAAGTCTAACTTCCTTTTTTCCACTGTTTATAAATTTCTAGCCGCCTCATATGCTCCGGAACAAGAATTTGTTTCTCTTTTTCTGGCTATTGGTGGTGCTGATGTGTGGGAGAAATGCTGTAGTCTGTGTTTTGCAAGCAATGTTGATAGTGTGTAGTGGAGACTAGCACAAATATGGCTATTCAAGTATATAATAAATTAGGCAATGCTGACATGGATGTGATAAACTACAAATAGGTAGCATTGAGTTGTGCTTACTAGGGCAGTTTCTCCAGAAGCATAACAAAGTAGCCAATTCTCATGCTCTTTCACTCATCTTTCCTTCCTTCTTGCATATTTTTCTGTCTTTCCAATTTCAATTTTATGTCTGCTTCCTTCTGCACATCAGTCTTCAAATCTGAACACCAGCCTTGTGAGGGGAGATTTTCTTTAAAGAGAAGAAGTAGCAGACTGTAACGACTGGACATAGCTTACTGTTTTCTGAGGCAAATGTCACAGACCCAAAGGAGCAATACTGACTTACATGAGCCAAGGGCATACTGCTGAATTCCCATCTTCCGCTTTAAAGTGTAGCCAGGCTACTTCTGCAGATATTTCTCCCTTGGAAGGATTTTGATGTGAAGCATATTAGTGGGATGGGAGATTGTGGCACCTAAACTACACTTGGAAGAGGTTTATTTGAAGCCTGTATTTATTTTGAAGGACCTTTTGAAGTGTGTGCTTTTTTCAAGCTGGGCACAGAGATGGGATGGAGGCTGAAACTCATGCTGTTCTGCAGTCAGCTTACCCCTGCTAGCCTGCAGCTTTTCCTGCTCAGGAGGAAGTAGGGACATACATTGGCCTTTGCTTCTGAGTACAGTTGTACAGGGAAGGCTTACCTCCATCGTGCCCTTCTTGAGCGTGTCATGCCATTGTGGGAGAACAAGGAGTCAGTAATACCAGATTTATGAGGAATCCACTGTAACCCTTGAGCAAAACAGTGTTGTGCTTCAGTTTCATTGCTATGTCCTGAGTTGATAAGGTGCCTATTATTTATTGCTTGACGTGAATATTAGGGTTTTAGTACAGTGGAGGTCATCTGTCTGTGACTTTGGCTTTGCTGCCTAATTGTAAGTAACACCCTCTTTCCCTCTGGCCTGCTTTAAAAATGAAAAAGAGAGATTAAGATTTGGAGTCTGAGGTTTTATTATTTTTTTTTTTTTAATTAAGAGAAGAATCATGTCTTCCCTCCAAGGAAACACCTGGAAAATTAACATTTTATGGTGTGCCAAACTAGTTCCTTTGAAACTGCAAGGTGAGAAAGGTTGTTAAGTTAGAGGCTCACAGAAGATTTCTGCTGCTCGGTAAAACACCTGCGTGGCCAACAATAACCCATTCCTTCTTCAGGTAACTCTGAAGGCAAAATCAGTGTTTTGTTTGTATTGATCACTTCTCCTCACCCATAAGATTTACTCTGGACTAATTTAAAATGCTGACTGTCAGCAGTATAATGCAGCCTTGGAAGGTTTGAAGGAACTACTAGTGGAAGTGGATGTGGAGAGTCTGCGACAAATTTAGCCTTGAAATAGCTAAACTATGCTAGGAATTTGTTTCTAAATATGTAGGATGATCTTGTGTGTGCATATTTGAGTATGTTCTGTTTGCATCCAGTCTTTTCTAAATAAGAGATACCTACTCTCTGTGTTTACACCATCTCAGCTGTAAGGAAGTTTTTGGACTGGGAGATAATTTAAAACCCTGGATTTTTCATGTTGGTAAAATCCATTCAGGAGCCCATCTGTTTGATATGCATGGCTCTCATCCAGGAACTAGAAGCCAGAAATAAAGAAAAAAGAGGCAGCTTTTTCAGTCGTATTGTCAGGCTCCCAGAACATCATCTTGGCTAATAGCAGCTGATATTTAATTTAAACAGTAGTTATTCTTGTGATCTTTTTTATTCTAAGTTAGGAGATGGGAGAAAAGCTGAAGTAAGAGGCCAAAATATTTTTAGCAGATCTACTATCACCTCAATCACTCTTTGTCTGATTTATGATTTAAACAAATAAACAAAATGGAACATTCTTGACAAAAACTGTAGCTTGTATTAAACAGATCATTTGGCAAGGTGGCTGCCTAGTGCTGAAGTTCAGTTAAAGATTTTGTATGAGGATTTGCCACACTCTGGTCTTGCAGTGCTATTATACATTGATATATTTTAAAAGGCAAGATGCTGTGCTGATCTTCATTCTGCTTAATTTTTTTACCTGTTAAGAGTTAATCATGCATGCTGAGCAAGAAAGTGCACTGTTCAATAACCATGCCATCTTTCAATGTCCTTCTGATACTTCAGCAAGGAATTGGAGCTGTTAAATGCTTGGCGATGATGGGGCCCATCAACTTCTACATTACCTGATTTGGGAGATTTACATTCAGTCATTTGAAATTGTGCCACAATGAAACTTAATATCCAGGTTTTCAGGCTGCGTGCATGATCTTTTTTTTTAATATAAAATGATTCTCATCTGTTAAACTGACTCTGGAGTTATAAAGTGACAGAGGACTGCTAATTTCTTAAGATTAAAGTTCTTCAAATGCTGAGCCTAAGCCTGGAATCAGCAAATCCTACAAATTTAATAAGTACTAGAGATTATTTTGGTTTCTAAAGATACTGTGTAAAATGGTTTGGCCAAGTAAGGCACTTAGCCTCATCATGAAGCTATTGAATAGAGTAATCTGACTTTCCATGTCTGTGTAGGGAGTATCACAGATGTGAAAGCTGTGTGGGTATCTAGAGCAGCACAAGCCTGGTGCTGTGGTGGGAGAAAGGGGAATACAGAGCTGCGGGAAGGCTGCAAGCAAAGTCCAGACCCTGCTGGAATAGGGTCTGGTTTAGATAAGAGTTGAACTCGTGTATTTTGAATGTCAGCTAAGGCATGTGTTACAGCATTGCTGGGGAAGATTGTCTCTTTAGGACCTCTCCCACCAAACTGAACCTGGCTGGTAGCAATGAAGCTTTTGCCTGTGTTATGTCCAAGTGTGGTGCTTGGTTTTGGAATTAGTCCTTGCTCCCTTGGAGATGTGGCAAAGGACCATGAGCTTTGTAATTTTGGGGTAGTAACAGGGTTTCATCAAAGTCCTGGTATTTCCCTGGTTCAGTATCACTGTAGGAATTTATGTTTCTTATGGGGCAAACAGTGCTGAAACTCACAGGGACTTCACTGAATGGCTCTTTGTCACGTTTAGTTACTCAGACACTTTGTAGGATCCTTAGCCTTGAGTTTTGAACCTGGACTTCCCATGCAATACAGGGAGCCTTTTATGGATAAACTTCAAAGGAATATGTCCATAGCTCACCTGTTAATTTCATTAAAGGAAGTTTACTGATTTGAAATTGCCATGGGAAGAAAAAAAAATCTATATTAGTTTTACAGAATTTCATGGAATTCTTCTTATTTTTGTTGTAGACAGAGAGGAAAGCCCTGTAGCATTTTCAGTGTGACATAGATGTCAGCTTTCTTCTAATGAAGAGTCCTACAGAATTATTTCTTTCTGCCTTTGAATCCATAGCAGAAATAAGCCTGAGGAAAAAGAGTAGCATTTTTTGGCACTACTCTATACTGTCTCACAGCCACCCACTGAGAAATTGGTAGGAAGTGTCTCTTTATCGTGGAAGATGGATGTGCTTCTGGCAAGAGCTTAGCTACCAGATTTTTAATTTGGTATTAGTTGCTGCCTCTGGGTTAGAGCTGTTTACAACAGGTTTTAGCTTAAAGTGCAAAGTTATGGTTGTAGGGAAATATGGCTTTTTTCCTGCTGAAAAGAAATATATAAGGAGGTGTTTGAGATAGATATGCTTGGCTCTTTGCCTAAGCAAGCCTGCAGAAAGATCCAGTTACTGTGTATTGAAACATCACGACTTATAGCACAGTCTGAATGCTAAAATAATTTCAGGGAAAGTTGTGTTCTGTAGTGTTTTAGCTTCAGTAAAAGATCAGAGGCAAGATCCAAATCTTGCTACCCCACCCTGAGTATTTTTTGTTCAAACTGAGGAAGCTAGTCAATTCTAATCTCATAACTTCCCTCTCAGCCCTAAACTAATTTGACTAGCTTCTATGCATCCTCTAAAGGTGAAAAGGTATACTTGGTGGAAGGAAAATTCTTTGTTTCTAGATATTTTCATTTTTGACAGTTACTGAATCACTAGCTGCTTATCTTGCTTTGTTGACATAGGAAATACTTACAGCACCCCAAATCTGTTCAAACTGCTTTAGTATATCACTAGTAACCTGAAAATTTTCATTTTGAAGGGTAAATCTTGTTTCTACCTCCAAGTTAATGAATACCTACTGTTTGACATCATTCTGCTCTCTGGTTTCTGAAAGTTATTGTAGAACTGATACAGCTGTTAGAAATGTGGTCTATGTTCCTGTTTTTTAAAAATAAAGTTACATAAGAAAAAGTCACAACAGAAATAAGTTTGCTTTGCAGCCTGCAGAGAGGCTTGTGCTCTGATCAGGCTGCAAATTGTATGAGATGTGGCCCTATTACATTAGAGGTACATCTGCAGTCTTGGTTTTACTCCTGGTGGAGAAAAGGAGTCCTTCTCAAGATGAACCTAATGATTTATCCTGTGAAAATCTCTTTCTGCCACTGATTTGTACCTTACGATCCAGGGAAAGGTTCAAGCAACTTAGAATGACAACTAGAGTGATGGGAAAGATGGTGTTTTTCACTTCCTGCGTGGTTAGTGGTTAACTCATACTCTGGTTTGTGATTGACTTCAGTAGGAAGAGATGTAAGTAGGCATGTTGACATTTCAGATATTCTTATGAATAGGTTACTTTCTTGATGCAGTGTTTCTGGAAATTAATATTCCACAGGATCAAAGAAATGATAGGTAATTGATCATCTGTTTGGAGGTAGATTCCATCCAAAAACCTGTGAAGGCAAAAGTTTAGAGGAAGAAGCTAAGTCAGCTTGTTTGTAATGTGCTTCCTTCACTGTATTTGCTGTCTTTCAGTTGTAACAGATTGTGTTACAGTTTTGTGCTTTAGTACCTACTGTAAGCACTCTGTAAGTTTCCCTGAGTGCCTGAGTCTTTTGTGAATGACCATGCACATTATGTCTTCACAGGGCATTTTTTTAGAGTGGGATTTGGGGAAAGAAGGTGCAATTAGAACTAACCCATTAACTGTAATAGCTCTTTAGGTATCATACTGACTGCAGACCCCTGTGGAGGTCAAAGCATTGACAATTAGTCTGCATCTGTCCAGCAACAAGGTCCTCTTTGATGTCTTAAGTCCCATATGATTTTATTTGTAAGCAAAGTTGGAGAGGACAGTCTGAAAGTGATAAATGAAAATGTTGTAAAATAGCCTTGAATTTGGCATTGTAATTGTTGGAGGGTATGTTTTTTTTTTTTATATTGCATCTTCTGCAGTAAAGTGACTTAAGCCCTGTCAGCCAAGCTGGCATAACTCAAGACCTGTTGGGTACTAGCAATTCTTTTAGGTAATAAAAGGAACATATTCTGAAAGAGTGCGTGTGCTATGACCTGGGTACAGACATTTTATATGGTAATATCGCAGCCTTTTATTCATGGCCATTCTAGTAAGGATGTTGATGGAATAAAATGAAGGCTGCTTCAGTCTGAGCTGGAAAAAACACCGTAGGTTCTGGTGAAGATCATAGGGAAATCCAGCATGCCTTAGTCTTGGTCACTTGACAGTCAGGTATTTTTTGTCTACAAGTTCGCTCCTCTTCCAGAGGAAGTTTTACATTATCAAAATCATGGGGCATCCAAATAATATTATTTAAAAATTACCTGCTGAGATAGTTTTCCTTCCTTCAGTTTTTCCCTTAGCATAAGGCAATCTGAAGTTAATGCAGCATGGCTGTTAGGGATGTTATCCTTTATGGATACATGGAGAGTGAATTGTTCAACAGGGCTCAAAAAGCAGTCAACCAAAGCAAATACACCCAAACTTGTCATTCACTAGGAACTTACATAAAAGTAAATTCTTTTTTTCTGCAATTCTTGTGCAAGAGACTATTGAGGAATGGCTGTTCAGTTAGTGACACACTAGGAAATAGTTTTAAAAGATCTATTTTTTTAAATCTTTATGGTGTAAGGGAATGCATGTACACCTCACTGAATGCATGTTGCAACCTTACTGAATTGGTTTCTGTTGATGAAAAGTGTACCTCTCTAACCAAACAGAATTTTGAAGCACATCATAAAGAACTGGTTGACATAATTTACTTTTAAGACATCAGAAGCATGAGGGTGTTCATTATCCCTTATTTGCCTGCTGCGAGGCTTCTACAACTTTTCGGCAATTCAACAGTTACCCTGCAGAATTTGTGCTGATGGGTTACAGCATGGTTGTACTAGAGATCTCTCTGGTATGTCCATTCCTAAATGCAGACTGCCTGCTTGAAAATAGCCCTTGCTTTCAAAGTACAAAGGAAAGTGCTGTTATGCAGCATCTCTCAGTGCACCAGGAAAAAGAAAGTTAAAGTTTGTTTCATTGTACAATTCAATATTATAACGATACTTTTTAGTGGTGTTGCTAAAAGTACATATCTGAGAAGTAATTCTCCCCCTGCTGACTTGAAGCTGGATTTTTTTCCAGTTTAATGGTGAAGCTGCACTACCACTGTCATGGCAAAACAGGCAGCAGGTTAAAACAGCATGATGCCTCACAAAGACATGAGATGCAGATTATACAGTGCATGGAGCAGCCTTGCAGTATCTTCTTTACATATCCCTGGTAAGTGTATTTTTCATGAAATGGTAATAGTCCTAACAGAGTCCACAGTAAAGCCCTGGTCCAGCAAAAAAGCCCTGAGGATGTCTTAACAGAGAAGGGGAGCAACCCTGCTGAGCTATAACTCAAGCTTGCTGGTGTCTTGTGGCATCAGATTTTGGTGCGTGTGGTTGTGGGCTTTTTCCTATCAACAAGCCTCTGTGTTTTTTTTGATGCTGTTCTGTACAACAAAACAGACTGTAAGGAATGGTTTTTCTCTGACCTTTATTGGAGACTATTCATGTGAACTCCTGGATTTTTCTGCCTAATGTTATTATTGTCCTTCCATTGACTGGAACAGTGAGCACACTGTGCCCATATGAAGCACTAGAGTAATAGACAAATATAGTCCTGGATTAGTTTCACCCAGTTTTACTCTTTTCCCCTACCCTCTTTACTCATTTTATCTACTTTGTCTGGTATTATAGTTATGCCTTCTACTCAAAAGCCTTCATTTATTTAACAGGTATCTCCACTGATACCATAAAGTCCCATTACCTTTATTTCTGTTTATAGTATGGAATAGATGTCCATCATTACATTGTTGATCATGACATGTGTTAGTAACATAATAAATGCTCTGGGGAACTAGTCAGCTTCTTAGAAGAAATGTGCTGTGGCTGCTAATGCCTCCAAGGAAGAGGAATTTCATATGGGATGTAAACTCTAGTGGAGGATGTGGCAGTGAGCACAGTGCATTTGGAAAAACAGAAAGCCTGTGAGGGAGAAGAGAAACAACTGCAATGGGATGCTTTGGTTTCCCTTTTGATGACAGAGTGAAGGGTTAGGGTACTTAAATTTTTGGTTTTGATCCAAACTTTTATAGTAATGAATACATGTTTTTTCAAATGTATCAGGAGCATGAAGCCTGCCAGAATATGTGTAGGAGTAATAGATGATGGAGATAGGAGTACTTAAACTTGTTAAGGCCAAATAATAATTAATTCTTTGCATTGTTGTTCTCTGGAATAACCTGGGGAGACTTCCCATGCCAGAATCTTTCCTGTGGAGTACTCTTGAGAAAGTCTTTCTGCAACTGAAGTGATTGTAGGTTGTTATATAAAAAGATGTCAAAACGAACAGCAACAAATCACCAAGACTATACTGTGTGCATTCAAAAGCTCCAGAGGAAGCCAAGCTGGAACACAGTGCTGTATGACCTCTGGCATAGAGCTGCCTTTATACTTTAGAAGTGGGAAGTGATAAATGTGACGACCAACTTCAAGAGGTATCCAAGGTGGTTGAGGAAATCCTAGGCTGGTAAGTCTGGTAAAAGTACTTGGTACAGTGTAGAAATGGTAATAAAAGGTAGAATTAGAGGATGTCTGGATAAGTGTCTGTTGTGGTCTCAGGCGCAAATCAGTCTGCCTGCCCACCCACTTCTCCCACCCTCTTCCCCCCCACTTCAAGAGGGGGAAAAATGGGAAGAAGAACCAAAAGAATGCAACTGCCATGGGTTGAGACAAGAGCCATTCAGTAACCAAGGCACAACATAAATCACCGCTGCCACCACCAATAACAATGACCAGAGAAAAAACAAGGGAAGAGGACAGAGCTGCTCACCACTCGACGATCGAGCTGTGAACTGCACTCTTCCGGGTTCCTGCCCCCAGATGTAAAACTGGGCATGACGTACTGTGGTATGGAATACC
>JASSUY010043969.1:0-13068 GCA_032466535.1 Forpus xanthops | reverse complement strand
GGGGCTGTTCAGCCTGGAGAAGAGAAGGCTGCGTGGAGACCTCATAGCAGCCTTCCAGTATCTGGAGGGGGCCTGTAAGGATACTGGGGAGGGACTTTTCATTAGGACTGTAATGAGAGGACAAGGGGTAATGGGTTCAAACTTAAACAGGAGAAGTTTAGATTGGACCTGAAGAAGAAATTCTTTACTGTGAGGGTGGTGAGGCACTGGAATGGGTTGCCCAGGGATGTTGTGAATGCTCCATCGCTGACGGTGTTCACGGTCGGGTTGGACGTAGCCTTGGGTGATATGGTTTAGTGGGAGGTGTCCCTGCCCCTGGCAGGGGGTTGGAGCTAGATGATCTTGAGGTCCTTTCCAACCCTATCCTCTGATTCTATGACCCAGACTCACAGAAATATATGTGCTGGTCCTGATAGATGTCTGTCCAATGTCACTTGTGTAGCTCAACAGGAAGACAATTGGGAGAGCCTGATTCTGCACTGTTTCTAAATTTAGCAGAACAAATGAATTCACTACTCCAGGGACCAGTGAACACTGAAAGGTGCAGTGGAGACGTTTGAAAATCACTGTCTTGTGGTTTGCTTCCATTAAAGACCACCATTTTGCTAATTAAAGATGTGGGAAGTCCTTTCTGCTGTCAGCTTAACATACACCAGCTAGCTGCTTGGCAAGGTAGGATGAATTACTGGTGGATGTTCATATTAAATGTGATAAGGGAATCCCTGAATATGATTTGATCTTTTGCCTGTGTAACTGAGGGAAGAACTGATTACACCTTTGCTTCACAGCAGAGAGAGGTTATGTAGAAGACAAGCTAACATAAAATGTACTGTTAAAATGTCTTCTTATTGCATGAGAAAGTGTTGGGTGCTTAGGCTCCAGAACTGGTGCTCTGTCTTTGGTGATGTTGACCAAACAGTGCAGCTTGAAGCACTGAGATTCCTGCTTGTGCTGTGGAAATGGTTAAGCTCGGAGATGGCTTTAGTTGAGTGGCTTCTCAGATCTGAGCTGCTCTGTGGTTCATGAGGAAGTCTGGAGACACAAACACATCCCTGGACACTAGGTGTAAAAAATAGATGGCGTGTTAGAAAGAGGCTTAGCAGTTGTGGCTATTTTGTGCATTGAAGTATATGTACTCATAGGTGCTTACAGAGGAGCTGCTAGCTCAAGTGAGATTGTGACTGACCTCCTATAACTTGTCAAAGTAGCACTGACAGCTGTTTGGCTTGCTTTCTACCTCAGTGGAAGGTTTTGTTCCTGAACCCTTACTGTATAGACAGATAGTTGCAGGTGGACATGAAAACTATGAGTATTCAGCTGCAGCAGAGTGGATAGAGATCCTGAATTCCTTTATCTCTGAGGAAAACGCCAAAAGCTGCAGAGACATTGAGAAGTGTGAAGGACAGGCTGTGGCTTCAGGCTTTCTACAGGAGCCACCTGATCATACCATTTTTCATGGTTTTGAGGCTCCCATGAAACCAGAGAATGGGGAAACAGTGAGAGGTTAGAGTGCAGAGTATAGGTCTGTGTTCAGAGGATGAATCTGACAGCAAACTATTTGACACCCTGGTGCATGAACCCTGACGCTCTGCAGTCCTCGAGTATCTTTCTCAGAGCACCGCCAATTAGCTGTGTTTTCAAATGTGCACTGCCCTATCAGCTGGTTCAGTCTTAAGTTTCAAAGTGTTCGATGGAGGCCTCAAGACATAGAACTGGGTTGCATGATTGCTGCAAGGTCATACTAGTTTATGAGCTTCCATTTACTAGGCTTGAAACTTTAAAGGTTTTACAAAGCTTCAGAGCGAAATCCCTTTTCAGTTCCCTCGCTCTGTGATTTTTTGCCTTTACTTTTTTTTTATGTAAACCAATTAAATCTCTAATGGGCAGGTTTCTCTGTTTGTAGAAGATCACATAATCTAACCCATGGTGGGAAGAGACTTCCAAAGCTGTACATGCTAGACAAAATTCCTGCCGAGTCTTGTGTAGTTTATTTAACCTCTGCAGAACCTGACACGTGCAAGAAATATTTTTGTTCGATATATGAAAAGGACGAAATGCTTGGGTATCACATGAAGATCTATAGGCTTTTCGAGTCCATTAGTTACCACACAGGAGTATTAAACAACATCCAAAATGAGAAAATCCTTTAAAATGAGCAAGTGAAAGGTCTCAGAAAATCTCTAAATTACTGATATTGTGTTTTGTTCCATTTGGGAATTTCTTCACTATTTCAAAGACTGTGCAATCACCTGCAGAAGATTCACTCTGGTTATGCAATGGAAGCCAGCTAAAAGTGCTGTAATTTTCTATTAGTACTGTTTGGTGGCACCTTCGGGAACGACTACATCACTACACATCTCTTCTGTGCTTCTCCCATTCCCACCATGCTGTGACTGCATCCTGCCCTGCTTTTGTATGGCAGAAGTCAAAAAAGAACAAGGGAGTAATGGAAAATCTGATATGGAAGTCAGTTGCTAAAGAATAAGGATATAATTAATAGCAGTTGACATAGCTTTATGGAAACTAGGTCTTGTCAAACAAATTTGATCTCAAGAATGTAATCTCAAAGAATGGGTTGTTAAAGGCAATTGTGTGGATGTGATGTACTTATACTTTCATAAAGCATTTGATTTTGTACTGCATGATAGTCTAGCTAAAATCTTAGTGTTGCATGATATCAGTAAAGTGCTTGTTAAATGGATTTAAAACTGGTTAGCCAAGAGCTCAAAGGCATCATTTGTGGGAAGTATCACTGAATAAGAGAGTATCCAGGGGATTTGGCAAGAACTGTTATCAAGTTCAGTGCTCTTCAACAGGTTTGTCTGTGATTTGGAAGGAACTAAAAGCCACAGCTGAGTTTTAAGGTTTGCTGTGCCACCAGATAGGGTAATAAATAATGAGAAAAACTTTATATAAGGTGATTAGCATAACAAGGAAATCTAATTCTAACCAATCATGTATTAGCAGTCATGTACAATGTAAGACACTTGGGAGGAAGGATTGTATCTCAGTCCTCCATTCTGAAGCTATGTACTGAAAAAAGGCTATTACATTCTTTAGAGGTGACCACAGGAGCAGGAAGTGGGAGTGATTTTTAAGCTATTCTTAGGGCACTGATGGAATAGTATAATATAGCAGGTAGCTATACTATTAGGTACAAAGTTTTTAAAGGAAGTTGAAAAAGTGAGGAGAGCACTGCAGAGAGATACAGAAAACTTAAAATAAGCAAATAGTTCTCAGTTTGTTGCATTTTAAAAAACATCGAGAATTGACTTAGTGTAGAAGTACCTTCCTGGAGAAAAAGATAACAGGTGAATTTCTTCCCCCTCATGGTGATCAGAAGGACCCTTTCACAACAACAGGAACCAACAGCAACTGGAACATAGGGCAGTTTATATTAAAACTGCTACTGTAGTTTATATGAAAAATAAGGTATATTTCTTTCAAAAGAACGATTGCATTTTGAGAAAACTAGCAGGGGTGTTTTTTTGTTTTGCATATGCTCAGCAATTTATCCAGTGCATGAATGAATGAGCAAAATGGTAAGGAGCTAAAATCACTCTAAGTGTTATTCTGTGGCCTGAAATATAAAGGGGGGCACCCACCTGGCCTTCTGCCCTCAATGATGACTCTGAAGCATGTTGACTAAGTATCATGTTTGTCCTCACATCATACTGAGGTCTTAAGCAACCCTGCTGTGTCTCTGCCAGTATTAAAAAACCAAGCTGGATGGTGAGATGATGCACGTGTGTGTATGTATACGTTCTCTCACTCTTTATATATGTAAATAACTTGCAAGAAGCTATCATTCTTACATCTTGTGCTCCCGAGCCGTGAGTGTGTTTCTGACCATGAGAAGAAGCCATCTGTTAGCAGCTCAGGCCGTATTTCCAATTTGCAACCTTCGGTCAGCTAGCCAAGTCAGGCCAACCTGCTGTATCTCAATCTCACTTTCTTGCCCCTCAACCTACACCCAGAGCTCTTGAACGTTCTGAAGAGTTTGCGTGGTCCATACTGCTCTAGATCCCTCTTCCTGAACCTTGAATGAAGGTAGGCTATTTCTGGCCTTCTCTACTGGGAAGAACTAATATGGGAAACTATGGGAAAAGAGTGCAAAGGAAGTCTGAGTAGGTCCAAGTAGCAAAAACATCTGCTATGTCCACTTTTTTTCACATCTGTGGGTTTGCAGATTCAAGGGAGGGGAAATACTGGAAATATTCAGAGGCTTTGGATGAAGATTAATTGGCAAAAGATGGGGAACAGCCAAACAGGCACAAGAAGATAGGAGTATAAGACACAGGGAGCAGAAAGAGCAGTACTAAGATCTGAGGGGAGAGCTTTAGAGTAAGATTTCCTATTAGAAGATTTCAGGAGACTAAGTGAACTCATTTGCAGCCAGTGCTGCTGTTTTGGAAACCTGGAGGCCTATGTCCCCTCATGAAAAGACTGCATTACCATCCTATTTCTTTCTCCTAATAGACAAGGGGTTATGTTCTCTCCTTTTTTTGTGCTTCTGATGGAGTTGTATTTGCTGAGCTGAGGCAACAGCTGATCCAATTGTAAATACTAGACTGCTTTCCTGGCAGCACCCGTGCATTCCCACAGTGGTTATGGCCAGGGTCAGTGACCCTTGCAACTGCTTTGTGCCCCTTACCCTTGCCTTCTTTCTCTGTAATGGCACTACCACTGATTTAATAGCATTAATGTTTAAGCCTTTCTCCAATCATTCTCCTTCCATTGGCTCTTTCATCTTAAGATTCTCTTTCATCTTAATTTGGCTGGAAGAAATGGCAGCTCTTTCTTGCTGTTTGCTAATGAACCTGCCTAGAGCAAATTTACAATTGACAAGGAAAGTGATGTGTCTGTGGCAGAAAGCAAAACCTACCAGAGTCTCTGTGGTCCAAGACTTTTTCTCAGATTTCATTTTCTCAAATCCAGTGAGTTATTTTGTGATTCATATATTTTTTTTTCTATTCCACATGTGATTAAATCAGCACTCCGTGAAGCTTTATCAGAGGAAAAGAAAATTCTCTGGCTTGTAAGATAGGCAGTATCCAGGTGGTCATGAGTCTTATGTGGGGTCTGCAAATATTTGTTGGAGCAAATCTGAGCTGTATTTTTCTACAGGCTAGTGCTGTAGCAGCTGTAGGACTGAACACTTGCCAAAGAACCACTTATTAATTCACAGAGTGAAAAAGTTCCAACAGGAAAGACTGTTCCCAGAAGAAGAAATTACATCAGTCAAGGCATTTAGCTATGCTGGGGAAGAGCCAAGTTTGAGTCTTAGGTCCAGAAAAGTAGACCAGGATCTTGAGCCCAAATCTCTCGTATCCCATGTAAGTCTTCTACACACAGGCCTCTGTGTTGCCCAATGCAAATTAGGGAACTTTTCTACCAAAGGTTTCCTCATGACAGTGAGTTCCTGCAAAACATGCAAATTTCAACAAATTGAGCATTTCCCAGCAAAGCTGGCTATGCCAAGGATAGAAAGGAAAACAAACAAACAAACATGAGAAGTTCTATGTATTAGGTGCTGACAACTAGGTAGAGAGGGAGATCATTTATTAGTTATTATTAGTTGCCCAAGCATGTGCAGACTTATGGCAGCTGCTTATGTTATGTCTCTCTTCAGTTCCTGCAAGTGTCTTCTGTGCTTGGGCTGCATTTACTTGGAATCCCAGGGAGGACTAACAGGGTTGCATCATTCTTTCCCGAACTGCAAAATGCCCCCTTTCCTTTGCCTGCTTCCTTTCTGTGTGGAGGAGGAATTGAACTGTTGTTTGGTGTGTGATACTTTCATGTGTAGGCATGAGCTTGTGGAGTTTAGCCTGTATGGCAGTAAGTACTGCCATTACATTTGCTCTGTTTTTTTCTGTTTCCAGTGCCATTGCTTTGGAGCAACTGCTGGAGCTGATTGTTTCAGATACATGGTCATCTCCCCTCTGTGCTCACTTGGACCAGGGCTGCTAATCAGTGCTATCAAAAGACAGCTGACTGGATCTTTAATTTGCCACCTTCCACTTCCTAGAATTATTGTTGTGCTTGCATGTAGCTGGAAGGATTTGTTCTCTCCAGACATTTGGTATTACTTCATGTAAGTGCAAGGTCACTTCTGCACCGCTGGTTTTCATCCAGCTCCACTACTGCTTCGAAAGCATTCTCAAATAGCTATTTGCCCTTTGGAATGAGTTTGTCCCAGTCTATTGCCAGTGGACATCTGGATCAGAATCACAGCTAGCACTGACAGGCCCCCTAGTCTTGGCAAAGAAGTCAGGGCCTGAACAGACCATTAGATAATTAGAAAGTACTGCAGTGACTTGCAAGCAAAGAGCCTAAGAAATGGATGCAGGGGGTCCTCTTGTACTCCTGGAAGTAATAACTTCAGAGGAGTGAAACTGGCTCTGAAAACGTTTCCTTTTCTCTGAGAGACAACCCTTGGTGTGTTGTTTAGATCCTTCTGTCTAGAAGGTTGTCCTCACTAGAAGACTTTGTGTCAAAACCCATTTGCGTTTTATGCAAGAGAAATTTTTATAAAAATGTGAGAAATAGCACTATCCCAAGTATGGCTTTAGGCCCCTGTTGTGCAGAAAAGTGGGATATGACAATAAGACCCTTATTTTTTTCTACTATAAATGAGGATGTCTGCAATCTTTAGCTATGTGTCTATTAGGCTTGTCATTGGCTATAGAAATGGAATAGCACCTTGTCACTATGGTTGTTCTGCCTTTCAAGGGGGAAGATGGTAGTAATTACTTGGTGATACATGATTGATTGTGTGGAAGTGGGTGTTTCAAAACATTACTTGTTTGCTTCATCAATTGAGAAACACTGTGTTTGGCTGGCACCAGTTGTACTGTACACTCTGGTAGCTCCTGATCATTCCTCCAAGCATGGAGTATCTGTGATAATCTTTTTATTTCATCCTACTGTCTTTCAGCCTCTCAGCCTCCAAATACTTGTGTCTTTCTACATGGTGTACTGGAAATGCTCTTTCCAAACTTCTTTACTAAACTATTTAGGATGTTTGTGAGCACTGTCAACACTCATATCTTCTTATGAAGCCATTAATGTAGGATTTTGAAGTTCTACAAGGATATGGCAAGGCATGACTCAACTGCAGTTGATTACTACTCTTCAACTCTTCATTCTGACCCTCTTTTTTTTTATCCTTCCCATCATTTTGTATGTGTTCATGACTTGTGAAGCTGTGCTTCTACCTGGAGAAAGATTGCACCTTTGCTTGGTTCAGTGGCAAAGCTAGAAAGCATAATGCCAATATGAGACTATAACTAATCATTAAATTCCTTCTTAGCCACTTCAGCATTCTTTTCCTTGTGCTTCCACAGGGTGTTCTGAGATGCCGAAGGTCAGGCATCAGTTCTCACAAAATAATGCTGCCAACTATAACTTTACCACTCCCTTTTAAAACTCAGTCTAAAGCCAGCTAAGAGAGGGTGATTTGGGGCTATGAATACAAAGTTCTTGTGCCGACTTCTCCTGCTACTCTCATCTCCCATGGCTAATCAGCTTTAAACAGCCAACTGAGCATATTACTGCCTTGGTGAATTCCTGCAGGATCTTTCTTTTTCTCCTGTTTTTATCTCACTGTCCTCATACTGCCACTTCAGTGCAGTGCCATGGAGAGAGTTTTATGGTGCCATTTGGAGCACTTCCTGTCCAGTTGAAGCCTTTTAAAGGCAGTTAAAGTGGCCTACAAATCATATATTGCAAGGTGTCTTTATAAATTATGTTTTGTTAACCCTATAGCCTCTAGCACGCTATGAGCTTCATATAGAGATCACAAATTATATACTAAAGATAAAAACAGTGGTGTTGATCTTGAAATATTCTGTCTACATGGTTGTTTCATCCCCAATTCTTTTTGGAGTTCCTTGTGCCTAAAAATATTTATTAACATAATCGCCTCCTCCTGTTTGATGTCTGTTTTGTTAGTAGTTTATAGTGCAGTTTGTTATCTGCAGCAGTCCTATGCTATGCCTGTTTCCTTTGCTGATAGTTTTGATTGAAATAGAAACTGCTAATCAATTTCTGCAAAGGGAAGACTTTTCCTCCCAAATAATGAGTATCACTTTTGTTGTTACAGTGACCTATGATAGAGGCTTTATTTTTACTTTAATTGGTGGTCTATAGCAAGGGAGTTAGACAGATTTCAGAACTGTAGTTCAAACAGGTGTCTGAGCAATGAAAATTCAATGAGAAACTTCGGCTGTCGGTGAGTTACTGGGGAAAGGTCACTGTTGGCATAACATCCTTCAGTACTCAGAGGACCACAGTGACAGAGCTTCGTAGATTTCAAGATTCTAGTTTAGGTAAAATATGAACCTTTACTCAGGAATGGTGTATCTAAATCAGCCAAGCAAGTCAGAGGAGTTTATGGCACTTGCCTGAGATCACAACGAAAGTCAGTGTCAGAGATGGAGTATTGCAACTGCAGGCCTTTGCTCAGGCTGTGTGCCTCCAGTATAGAAATGTATAACCTGTCCAATCTTTTCTCCACGGGACAGTGTTAATATGACTAGCAAATGCTTCAGCGTTCCCATCAAACTGCTAGTGGGGACCTCTAATGGGGCAAAATCTGCACCATCCAACTCTATAGAAACTAACTGCAAGTTGACAGATTTGATGATCATATTGTTATCTATATTATATTCCAACATGAAAGGGATTAAAATATTAACTTAATACATTTTATCCTCTGAAATGCCACCTGGCATTTGAACAGCATCATTCTTTGTGGATGTAGAATATTTTTCTCGCATGGATCTTGCTGATTTCCTCTCATTCTTGATTCTCTCTGCTGATTGTCACATATCATCTCAAGAGCTAACCACATCTCTGACTACAGCTATTTGTTATCAGCCCCTTTGCCTTTACCACTTCCATTTGTAATTTAAACACCCTAATTTAATAGGTTTGTCTCATTATTTTGATTAATCATATTAACTCATATTAATTAAGAGATGGATCTAGGTAATGACAGAGGTTAATGGAGTCAGTTTTCTCTTTCCCCTGGTTTTGCAGGGAAGGGGGAACATAGGGGTAGGAAGGAAAAATAAAAAGACAAGAAAGAGTGAAAAAGAGACACTGTTGGGGGGAGGGGGAATCTCAGTTAGCAATCAGAAATTCCCTGCTAATTGAATGTCTGATTTTATTAATGATGAAATTTATAAAGGTCCTTAAGAAAAGAAAAGAATTTAGCCAGTTCAGCAGTTAAGTCTGAATATTAACTAACTCCAAGATAAAAGTTAAAATATCCATTTTCTTTTCTCTAGTTCTTTAAATAAAAAGCTCTCTTTGACACTTCATCCCATTAGAGCTTTAGCTTCCTTTGCCATCCACTGCTAAATGGCTGGAGCCTGTGCAGAGAATGTAATGTCCTGGGTGGTTTAGAAATGCTGACCTTGGAGGGCAGGAAGTTAATACATGGATCACCATAGTGCTTATTTTCCTTGATGCCTGCTCTCTAATACTGCTTTGGTAAGTGGAATAAGGATTCCAGCTCTGCCCTATGCTCTGTATCTACTCCATCACTCTTGTTTCCCTGAGGCTCAAATAAAAATGAACTGCAAACAGTGTCAGATTCAGACTGTTTGTGTTCGTGTTGTGAGCTGCATTTCCATCTGAACAAAGGCATAGTGAATCCTTTGCTTATCGAAGTCCCTCCATGACAAGATCTCATGGGTATTACCCTTATGCATGTCCAGCAGCAGACTGTTCCTACTTTGTCTCTTTTTTTTTTCCTTATTTACACCAACTCTGTAAAGGGGAACTCTATGGCCTAGTCCCACTGCCCTCATGCAAACAACAGCACGAGGGCAAGTCAGTGGAAAACATTTTCATTCTGTGCTCCGTGACATTTAAACCAACTTGCTTCAATGAACATTTGAACCAAAAGCCAGTTTGGAGCTGAAGCTGGTTGGTAGTGAATTGTGGGGTAACGGTGCAAGACCCCAGAGTAAGCAGCTAACCTTTCTCCTTACCAGAAAAGAAGATTTTTGTGACAACGGTAACATGGTATACAAAATATAGGGAGGTAACTATATAGGTAGAAAAAACATTATTCAAACCTTAAATTAACAAATATGAGCAAAGAATTTGTATAAATTGTCTTGAATCTAAGTAAAAAAAATTAGAACAATAAAGTTATTTTGAGCACAAACTGTTACCAAAGAAATATTTAACTGTGAGAAACTTCACATCTTTGTATATACTTCTCCAGTAAGTGTTGCTGTTGAAATGTAATGCTCACATTCTGCCTTGTAAAAGACCGCCAGTAAGGTTTATAAGACCTTCTAGTTTAAAGTGTAATAAATAAATAAATTACAAAAAGAAGCACCAAGGACATGTGGAACATTTCCTGTGAGGTCTTTGGAGAAATACTTTATAAATATGATCAACTGTAGTCATTGCATTTATGTTAACTCAGTAGAATATGTTATCTGCAGAAGGACAGTACCCATTGACTATCCAGATTTCGTGACCTCAGTACCTTCCCTTCTCTCAGCTACTGTAAGGTAAAGTTTGCAATGTGAACAGTCTCATGTGAGTTTTTAATTTCACCCAGGTGGAGTCCTTCTACCTAACTTGACTGCCACTCAAGAGAAATTTTAATATAAATTCCAGAAGATGATTACTTTTTGGTGATCTGTGATTAAAACAGCAGAAGTCTAAAGTGGAATTTTTCCATAATCAGTATTTCAGAGTGGATGAATGAAACAAATTTCAGTTCAAAAGCCACTAGAACAGTTGAAGTCTCATAAGACTGACTGACCTTTTTGTGACTTTGATGAGAACATCAAAAAACAATTTTGCTTTTTCCATGATGTTTCATAATAGGTAAAAATATGCCACATTTTAAGATTGTTGGCAGCTTGAGAATGCTGTCAGTCTGTTTCTATAATGTCAGAAAATGCTATAAAATTAACACCTTTTTTATTGTTGGGTTTTTTTAATCGCTGCTTAATATAAGCATAAGGCAACTAGGGAATCATTTCTGTGCAAAATGGCAGTTGACCTAAACAGTAGAGAACCATGAGTTCGAAAAATCCAGTTGGTGTTCCTAGTCTAGTACCTGTTGGCTTGTATACATAAGTACAAATATGTAGGACTTGAATTTAAAAAGTACAAGGCTCAGAAGGGAGAAAATTCTAGGCATGTAGCATTAAGGGACTTCAGAAATGGATGACTGGAAGTGTCTAAATGCAGTCTGGCATTATGAAATGACCCACCAAAATTTCTCTAAATTGGGAATTGGAACAGTACAACTGGCAGTGTGTTTTTGTTTGGAGAGCTCAGATCTTGTTCAAGTAGGGAAAGCCTTGCAGGCAGACTTTGTCTCTGTAGACTGTCCCTGCATGATTACTGACCCAGTCACAGCTGCTTCTCTACTTGGGAGTATTCCTAAAACTCCAGCCTCTGAAATCCTACTTTTCCTGGAAGAATTCTCATTTTATTAAAAGCATGCAAAGCTTTTATCTCTACAGAAGAGCTTGAAACAGTGGAATGTTAAAAGCTCAGAAAATGTAAAAGCCTGGTAGAAAAATCCCATGCAAGTATATGCATATATATAAAAATTATATATAAAATGCAATAATACTTTATAATGTTTTAAGACAATTTTGAGATTATTTTGAAACTATCAGGGTTTTCATTGGGGGTTTAGATGGACAGAGGATACCAGATGCAACATTTTCATTGTAGGATTGAGCGGACTGGACTGGCTCCTTTTTGGAGACTTTTAGTGGATAGAGTTTGAATTAGTATGTGTTTAAAGGGGAAGTTTGAATAAAAAAGCTTGACTTTAATGATTTTGGGTTTTTTTTCTCATCCTTTTTAATTTTGAGGTATAGATCTTTTTAGTTAACAGTAGACACGCAAGGAGAGATTTGCATAGTGCCAGTACTAAATAGGGAAAAGCAGGTAGCAATACTAGCCTCTGACTAAAAATGAAGATAAAAAAATACCATTACATAAAAATTGTATAGGTATGATGTTTTTCTCAAAAAAAGCCTTGGTAGTTTATTTCTGATTTTACTTCTGTTGTATTACGCCAGACAAAAGTCAGTAGAGTTGCTTTACAACATTACAGCAGCATGAGTTTGGAACTGTATCTTAAAATATTACATGTAAGTGTATGCACACATCTTTGTGGGTGCACTGTATCTCTTTGTCTATGCATATTCAAGTGTATATATTTCATGATTGCTGTCTGCATCATTCACTTCCAAACCCAGCATGCGTTCATTTTCATAACTTTTTGTTCTATTACAATATTAATGGGACTATCAATGGGAAAGGACAAGAGAAGCATTTTTAATGTTTATCTGACAGTTGCAAATTTCACTTGAGGTTGTTTACTGGGATCTGATTGTTGGCAAAGAGAAGCAGGAAAGGCAGCAAGATGAATGGGATCATAGAAAAGAGAGATGTATTTATGGGTCCTCTTAGCACCATCTAAGAGTAATAAAAAGTCCTGTCTTACCCCTCCTTTACCAAGTCTTAAGTTTTAAACAGCAAAAGAAATGAGAGATTGTTATTAACTTCTGTTTAATCCAGATGGTCTGTTCAAAGTGAATCACATTGCATTTAGATATGTGATAGTTAGATGAAGGTCTCAGTGTAAATATTTATTCTCATCCAGCATATTTTCTCTAGTGGGGAAAATGCCTGGAAATGAGAGTATTTGTGGACTTGTGGGTGAACCTGCAGTGTGATGTCAAACTGTGTACCAAATTGCTGTGGGAGCTTGCCTTGTTGTCCTTCAGTCCTAGGACTGGAGCACCTCCTGCATGAAGATAGGATGATAGAGTTGGGGCTGTTCAGCCTGGAGAAGAGAAGGCTGAGTGGAGACCTCATAGCAGCATTCCCGTATCTAAAGGAGGCCTATAGGGATGCTGGGGAGGGTCTCTTCATTAGGGACTGTAGAGGTAGGACAAGGGGTAATGGGTTCAAACTTAAACAGGGAAAGTCCAGATTGGATCTGAGGAAGAAATTCTTTACTGTGCAGGTGGTGAGGCACTGGAATGTGTTGCCCAGGGAAGTTGTGAA
>JASSUY010043968.1:16825-29023 GCA_032466535.1 Forpus xanthops | reverse complement strand
TAAAGTGGGGGGGAAAAGAAGGTTGGGAGGAGTGAGTGGGCAGGCAGATTGATTTACGCCTCAAACCACGACAATCATTTTATCTGAAAACAGAAATACGTGACTCTGTTACAGCCTTTTCTAGATAGTACCCTATTTGCATGACAGGTGAGCAGAGAATCATAGAATCATAGAATAGTTAGGGTTGGAAAGGACCTTATGATCATCTAGTTCCAACCCCCCTACCAGGGGTAGGGGCATGCTCTCTGAGACTTTTTGATCAAAAAAAAAACCACCTTACTGAAGGAGACAATGAACATTTCAAAATCAATGGCCTGAAAAAACAGCAAGGTATCAGTGGTGATGACTGCCCACTTGAAAATAGCAAAAAAAGCCCCTACTGGGGTTCAACCTGAACAAGTACATCAGTACTACAATCAGTAGTATCGTTAGCTTTTCTTTTGAAAGCCACTGGTACAGAAATGCATCTCTTATTCACAGCACTGCCTGGCCATGAATCTTATTTTAGTAGGAGAAAAAGTATTTTAAAAGCAGGTAAGCAAATATTGAATGAGAACAATCAAATGACAAAGGAGTCAGAGAATGATCATGACTCGTTTTTAACTCAGGGGACGTGTTCACACACCACAGAGAGAAATAACATGCAAGTAACTTTTCAAGTAGGGAAAACAGTACTTAATGGACATGTCAGCCTTGCTGTTTGGTTTTTAAGTGTTTTTATTGCATGTGGCTGGAGGAAACAGCTGCAGGTGCGACAGGGAGTATTGCCACACTGGGCTACACTTTCGATGTCCTCGAGGGACTGTATGAGAGAATGACTTTGATGGATTGTAGTTGCACTTGAAACCGAACTAGGAAAGATTAGCATGTCTCAAGCAGAGAGATTCCACTCACCTGATTTTTTTTTGCTCTGATGAGATAATTTTTTTAATTAACCTTGATAACATTTCCAGACACACAGGCCTGTCCACAAGAAAATGGAAAAAAGTTTTCAAATGGACATTTCACTTCTACCCATATTTTTTAGCAGTGAATACAGAATTTTAACCCCTTGCTTTCCAACTGATTCAGTTGGAAGATGAAAGCTGGACCTGCTTAAGAGAAGCAGAAATTGCCCACAAAATCCTTTAGCAGAAATCCACACTTCCATGGGCACCAATGTGTTTTGTAAACACTGATTGAATAAGGAGAGTAATATGAACTTAGAAGTAGCCTTACAGTGTCAGATGCTAATTTCTCTTTATTCTCCTGTTAATGCTAATCAAAGTCTGTGATACTATCCTTTTCAAGCAGGGTCTGAATGACTGTAAAAATGCTTTGGAAGCCAGAGCATGCCAGAACCTCGCCCTTTGGAAATATTCAGTGTCTGACCTTTGCACCTCATAGCATCTCACTTGGGAGCAGGAAGAACCATCCTCTAATCCTACTGAATTCACATGAAAATCATCCTTGAAGAAAAATGACCTGCTCTCCCTGCTCTCACCTGCTTTGTTCAGTTTAAAATTACAGAACTTCTTCAAATTTTCCGGAGTCCCCTTGCTCTTGTCTGTCTTTACAGCAACACAGATTTTCTACCGCACAGCTGAGAAAGCAGCTCTCCACTTCCCAAAAGGAGCAATGACACCTGTGAGAAAGAACAAGTAACTCCCTCTTCACCCTTTTGCCATGCCCTTTGAACCTACTGTGGGTGACCCAAGGCAAGTACCACTCTGAAAGGCTTTCCTGGGGTGCTTGCTGGAGGTAGTGTTTTTCTCTGCTACCTGAAAGATGCTAAAGCTTGCCAAGAATGCAATATGAAAAATAATCTAACATGTTATCTAGACTTCATAAACCTTCATACATGCAGAAGAACTGAGAAATTGTGATATAGGTAACAACTTGTATTTTCCCCAGAAGCTAGGAATCTATATTGAGGGAGAAATTTTAACAGGATATTTGGCTACAGTTAAACAGAATTTAAGAGGGGGCCAGTATATGTTTGAGTTTTAGGAAGACAGTAATTTTAGAGATACCACAATCTCTTTTATCGCTTCCAAGGTTATGCTGATACCTCAGCAGCAATCTGCCTTTTGCCTTTCCCAAGAAAGTCTACCCTAGCTTTTGCTGAATCTAGTTTTGTACAAAGTCAGTAGTTAGTCGACCACTTTAATATGACTTTATAGGTCTTTTAACACATCTGTTAAAAGATGCAGTTGCTCAGGGTGAATATTACTGTGTTAGGCAGAAGTGATCGCTCTGTGGGATTGGCTTTCTTTACCTGTAGCAAGTTTATTATGTTATTCTTCTCAAAAACGTCTATGACCATTTCTTAACCAATTTTTAAAAAAACGTAAAATGAAAGTGTTTAGAAAACTAAAACATGCCAATGCTCATAAGTTTTAAGCTCAGTTGTGCCTTTGGCCTGAATATGCTGATGAGGTGCCGTTCACCCAAGCCCAGAGACAGTCATCATGATGGTTCACAAAATAATTTGCAAAACTTTCAGACTTCATATTATGTATATATTTTTTTTTTCTCTCTCAATGAGTACTGTGGTTCTGAAAGTGTATTTTGTTCTTTCAGGCATGCTTTGGTGAGGTTTTTTCACTTTGCTCATTTCTGAGGCATACAGTCTTTCTACCTTGTCAGCCTTTGCCATAACTTTTGAAAGACACAAGCAGAGAAAGAACAGATGGAAATAATAATTACTTACTTTGAAAACTGCAAGAAGTTCACAAGGTCCATCCAAAGTAAATGGAAAGACTATTAATCTATTATACTGATATTGCCCACGTTACCATAGGATCTGAGCACCTCGGCAGCTTTCAGGAATTTATCCTCAGGACTATGTGAGGTAAGGAAGCATATTTTCCCCCATTTCACTGAGGTCGAAACAGACTTTTTGTGCTTCCCACAGCCATACATACTGATGGAAAAGGAATTTGAAGCTGTTTCAAGTCCTTTGCCTTGATGGTGACCTGATCCCATGAGACCAGTAGAATGGGTGGGTTCTGGATCCAGATTACCCTAACAGTAATCTGTCATCTTTACTCCCAAACACTTCAAGCTATATGTGGAGTATAGTAGCAAGCATGATGACCAAGTAGGCTATAACAGCTACTTAACGGTCTCACAAGCCTCAGCACATCAAAAGTTGGCTTTAGTGAAGTGAACCTCTGGAAATTAAGGCAATATGAATCAAACCAAAATCCATGTGATTTTTCTACAGCTCACTAAAAGAAATCTTCTCCTCCTTAAATGAAATTCATGTTAATTACTGAATGGGGTGTGAACAGAAGACCACTTACGAAGGAGCTTTTCTACACATGGATAACATGACTTGTATGATAATCAGGACCAAAAGGTGTGAGAGCATCTCACTGGTGTTTCTTGTCCACGTTTCACTGCCCCAAGCACCTGGTTCTATGACATCTGTCATCTCCTTTGATCCACCTGTCACATTCTTGTTCTGGCTTGCTCATACTTTCACCATAGCCTGGTGATGGCTATGAAGTTCCCTCATAAACAGGATTGTGCACAACAGTTTGGGATACAGAGTCCTGGGTTGTAATGAAGACCTTCCTGATTTAAACAATGCATTTGGGCTAATCTCAGCTGAAGGTTTTACTCTACTAGAGAAATTAATGCTATATGCTTACTGGTAGATCTCACCTGTTATGTTTTGCTTCTGGGTGCAAGCAGTGTACAGTTCTAGTGACAGCAAACAGAGTTAACACCAGCATTTATGGAAATGATAATTCGTGAAACAGGAGGCAAGAATATTTGGTCTAAAAAGAATTACAATGTTTTAAGCAACACAGAGAGCATAAAATATGATTTTGGTATTAAAGGCTTGATTATTAAAGTTTTGAAGAAATAAAATCAGGAATATTATATAAGTGGTCATCAAATGCATCTACGCATCCACTACATGTGCAGTACATGAAAAGTAAAGTTTTTAGGCACCGTGTGCAATACATGTACAACAATATCATAGATATTCATTTGAAGTAAATGTGTAAAACATATATTGCTCATATAATTTCCAGGAACTATGTAAAGAGAGCATGAAGGGCTTAGCTATAAGCATTGAAACAGTAGAGAGAATTCAGAAACCATAGTTAAAGAACTTAAAAGGAATATCTGAAAAGATGAACCTTTTGATAGGATTTCAACTGCCTATGGGATTCAAGAGCTTTAATCAACAAAAGCAGCTTATTCCATCAATGTGAGCAATAGCAGAAGAGGCATGATCAGTAAAGAATATTGTAGAAAAAAATTTCTTCAGTTTAAAAAACTATTTAGAGAAATCTGAGACTCCTCCCTTTGTCTGGTGACCATCTGGATGGATTTTGCCTTGGAAAGCCTGTCTTGAACTTGAAGCAAACGAACATTTGTTCACCAGGTGGGAAAGAAAAGATTGAAACAATATGCCAGAACTGGGAAAGGCTTCGATGATTATTGGTATGTTTACCCAGAGCAAGAAAAATATGCTCTTTGTTTCTGGGACATTATCCTTAGTCCACTTGTAAAGGTCTCCTTGACCATCCTGCATAGTACAAAGTCAGGGAAAAGATTTTTTCCCGTAAATGACATCTATTTCTATAATATGCGTTTGCACTCAAAGGTTCGTTACTGGAAGACTCTCTGAACAGTGCTATGTTAGTGTTTGTGTTCCATAACAAGGTTTTAGTCACCCTCAAATCAGTTTGTGTTGGGCAGCTCGCTGAGGGGAGAAGTGCCGACCTCTCCTGGCAGCACTGCTGGCAGCCCAGCACTGGGGAGCTGTGGGGTTTCTGGTGAACTTTGCAGTACCAGTACTCAGTGAGGAGGTGGTGCCAGATGGTTCCTGCCCTGCTGGGCCAGGCTGCCACAGCCTGACCCTGGCTGCCATTTCAGGCAGCTGGCTGTCACACTGATGGACCCAAAGCCATCATCTGGCGTCGGGGCCCTATCCAAGACCTATAAGAAGGATTGATAGTAAACTCCATAATGGGGAGGAATAATGCAAAGGGGCAGAAATGTTTATTTTCCTCTTCCTTTATGGTTAGCCATTATGAATTTGGGTGGCATTGTTTTGAATGAGCCCTAAACAACTCCGCCTCTGTACTGCAATATGTTCAATCAAACACTCATTTAAATAAGCTGGCAGTCCAGGTGGTGGTTATTTCTCATTTCAAGCTATTTAGCATCCCTGGCTGTTTCTTCACTAACTGAAATATCTGATATCCTTCAGAAAAATAACAGTGACTGCTAACAATATACTTATCAAACATAGATAGCAACTTTTATGCTCTTCAGCATTCCTGACAGTATTTTCTAGATCTCTGAACCTGACTTACCCAATGCACAGAGCCAGGAGGAGTGTTGTATTTTATATTTCTTCGTTTCAGAGCTTTGAATACAGTGCAAGTAACCTTTTCTACAAAGTCAGCTAATACGATTCTTCATCTTAGACATGTATAACTTGCAAATGTAAAAGCAATAGGTCATCACATTTCCATGAATCCACATATAGGGTAAAAAGTTTGGATATTTTAGACGGAACTGATACATACTCCACAAAGGACACTGATAAATCATACGCTGGCTCTTCGTTATTTGTGCATCATTGCTCTGGCAGAAAGACAGTTGCATTACCTAACTTAGCAGAAAGCAGTATAAGCTACTTTTTTAGTACACATTTTGACTGTTTAATATGCATTTCTGCATGTGCAAATATAGGTATATCTAAAAGATATACAAGAAAGATTTTAAGTTCAATATGAAACACCTTTTCCTTCGAGATGATTTTGATTTTTTTATTTTAAAATTGCCTTGGAGTGAATTATGAATTAGTGTTAAAAAGAGCAGCAAAGGTTTCTAAAAAGTGTATAGGTTAGAATGCTTTAAATTCCAGAAAAATCTTCCTGAAATGTTTGAGCAAATTGAGGGCACCTATTCAGGCACGTATTACCTTCCCACCAGCACTGTAGTCTGAGAGCTGAATTATTAGGAAAGTTCTTTCGCTGGATTTTAGACAAATCACTTTAATGTGCCAAAATTGATTTGGCATGAAATCATCAATAGACACTCCAGAATACTAAATAGCGTTAAAGGCAGAGTCCAGGACTGTCAAACTTGCTTGGCTAAAGTTAGGCTTGTAAATTAGTCGTTAGGCATCCAAATTAAGGTCTTCTGCTACCAGATGTGCTCTGTGTCCTATGGTCCATCTGAAGAGATTTCAGCAAGTGACACATGAGGGGAACTGGGAATACTAGGGACAAGGGGAAGAGTTTGTTTAATGGCTTTGCTTCTCAGCTCAGATCTTCATCTATTGCTGTAGTATTTCATAAAAATTCTGTATATTCTCAAATGCGGGTGGTACCACCCAGGGAGTTTGCAAAGAACTAAAGTTCTGTGCTTTTATTTTTTTAACAAATCCAGAGATCATGACTCTGAGCCACTCGTCTTTCCTCTCATTTGTTGGAAACACCAGCACAGACCAGTGCTCTGGACAGAGAGCAAATTCCCGACAGGCGAAGATGATCAACCTCTTCTCTCAACTCCACTTTCTACAGCCCTCATAGCCTTGGGTGAAACTCCTAGTCTCTGCTTTCTTGTCTATAAGAAAATTATGATGATGCTTAATTTCCAGGTATGCAATGAACATTTCTCATTGTATCGACCTACTTTCCCTGAAGCACATATTTTCTGTAGGATCTTTGGCATAAAAGTACAGAGCAACCTTCTTCTCTCAAGTAGTTGTATTTATGGAATTTAAGAGTGTGAAACAGCATTTGGACCAGGTCTTTTGGCAAGAAGATATGTAATGCACTGTCTGTAGTATCTGGGGACAGGAGCCTTGGGTGACATAAATCTGGGGGGTTTTTTAACTTTCAATTTGAAAGAATTTACTTTGGTGGAGGTATTGATTCAATTCAGCTGAGATGCAGGCCTCTGACTGTTCAGTAGCAATGTTTCCTAAAGTGACTGGGACAAGTACAGTACAGAAGGAGATCTGCAGCCAAGCAACAACTCAAGGGAACTAAAACTGTCATAGCTGATTAACAGAAATGAAAGCTGCTCAGGAAAGAATCTGAGTATGAATTTAGAGCACAAGAATTAATTGAGAAGGGGATTCTCTTTGTACTTCTTTTAGTAGGTCAAACAGTTTATCCACTAAGATGCCTTTGAAGCTGCTAGCAAAAAAGGCATCACTGGAAAGATGAAACGAACCACTGACTGAAGTCATCTGTTTGTCCTAAACCCTACTATTCTGAGTGAATTAGTTGCATGGCAAATAACAGAAGCCTAAGCCAAAGATGCTCTATTAGCCTTTCCAAAGGCAAGGCAAGAAAGGGATAGCTATGGCAAGGGAGGAGCTGAAGGTAACATGCAGCCTTAGTGCAAGAACAGGGGCATAGTGGTTGAAGGTTTAATTGTTTTGTTCAAGCAGCTGTGCAATACTTCAGTTTTTGCTGAAGAAAACAAGGACTGAACACAAATTTGAAGTAATATGCTCCCTTCCTGATGGCATTCCTTTAATGATGGTGCAGGGCAGGTGAATGTTACAATGATACTGTGGTGACTTACTAGATGGTTATTCAGGTAGCCATGAATTCAGTGGGAGTTTTTACATTGATTTTAATGGAACATGGCTCACCAAAAAGCAAAGCAGATGCAGGCACAGGAATTGATCAGCAGCATACAGGAAAAAGACCTCATCACTTGCTGAAGTCAGTGGGAGGAAGAGTTTTCAGTAGTAACATACAAAAACATATCAGAGAAAAACAAATGTGCATGCAGACTAAAGCAAATGCAGTGTTTAGTTTTTGATAGGCCTTGGCTGCTTGAAGATACTGACAGTAGGAAAATTCACTTTTCAAACTTGTCTCTGCTTTTGATGCACAAAGGCTATGTGGGATGTTTGTCACAAAGAAAGCAGATAATATCAAAGAGATATTAAGAGATACAATATCAAAGAGATATTAAGATTTCACAGTCCTGCTCTTCCTCATCAGAGAGGAGTTGTGACATATCATGCCATCCTCTGCGTCCAGCATACAACCTTGCACCTATGGAGTCTCTCATCTTTTGATGAGGATTAGTTAGGCATAAGAAATGGAAGAAAATAGGATGGAGTCACAGAATATGGCGCATTTTGTGAAGTAAATTGTGAAAGCAGTAGTTGCTTTGCCCATATTTTTCCTTGCCTATACCTCCAAAACAAATAAAAGAGGGTTTTCCTTTTGTCATGATGCTGTATTCTGTCGTATTTATTGTATTTTCCAGCCTAAAGTGCTTTGTGTGTAAGATTAAAAAGCTGCAAGTTTCAGGCCATCTGGCCAACCAAATGGATTTAGTGTACAGGATCACTGCCAGATGTATGCCAGTTGTAAGTTTAATTTTGAACATAGAAAGTGCCTGGGGCTCTGTGTCTGTTATTCAGAGAAAATTGTGCTCCACTTTTCCAGAAAAATCCAGATACAGTTTGAATCTAGGAGTATGGTCTTTTCTCCTTCACATGGTTTAGCAGTGTATCCTTTGTTTCTCATAAAGAAAAATTATGGCAAGAGAATTTTTCATATATCTTACATGTTACGTATGTTTGATCACATCTGTCTGACCTTATGGAAGAGCAGGTAGCTTTTATAAAGAGCTGCATTGAAATTGTTTACTTGAAAGATAACATTTCAGAGAGTACTTCTAATTAATTTGCACGTATATTTATTTATGATCGATTTGGAGAAGACATATTTTTTCAAGTATTTAATAGGTTATAATATCTCAGAAGTGATATTTAATTGCTTTATTTAAATGAGTAAAGGAAGATGAGATATTTCTATCTTTACAGACTGTAAGAAGGATAAAATGCATTGAATTTTTTATTTTGCAGATGTTTTCACATAACAAGGTCTACAGCACATCTGACAAAGTTATTGTGAAAATGAGGAAAGGTGTGAGCACATATAGCCCTGGGCTTTGCTAAAAGGTCTAGAGAATTTTGTTCAAAACACACCAGTTGAAATCCAGGGTAAAAGCAGGATTTAGGTAATGGGAAACAGTGATTTGCAGGTCTGGCTCTCCTGCCTAACATGCTGCTGCCCACATCAGTATATTTCTTTGCAGGTAAAATACTGAGATTGAATTACTTTTTCCTAAACAGACCTGAAGGTGCAATGAATCAGAGGTAAATGTTTTTTGGGGAAAAAAATAAGACTTGCTTGTCAGGGCAGAGTTTCTCTTCCTTGTCTGATGGAGCAGTGAGGGAGGAGCTGGTGAATGCCAGACATCCATTTGCAACAGCCAAAGGCACCTGCAGCAGATCTTAGTGCCCTTGAGAGGCACAGCATGTGGGACTGCACAGCCCACTGTGCTGATGGGATCTGGCAATTTCCATCACAGTCCAGTTAAAGTATATGTAGATAAAAATAAGTTCAAACGTTCAGAAAAGGAGAGTGGTGGCAATGCTGCTGCCAAGAAGCAAAGCCTCTGATAGGAATTTCATTGCAAATGTCTCTGACACTAAAAATAAATCTTAGTCTTCCAAAACATGGGCTGCATTAGCCTTGAAATCAGCAGGTCTAATTGTATTCTTGTGCCTGGAAATAGACAAGAAGATTTGGTTAGCAGCTCAGATTGGTATGTTAGCAGCTCAGATGATAGCCCATCATCTTGAAAAGGCTCCATGCGGTTTTGGGTCCAACTTTCCAATGAAGAGCCATAAAAGAAAAGCTGGCACTGTAAGTCATAGTTTATTTTATTCTTGAAAGTAATTTTCCCTGTGATATTAGCTGCTTTTTTTTTTTTTTTTTTTTCTCCTGCAAACTCATTCAGGGGGTGGGAATAAAGGAAACCAAACAAATAGTAGATTTCATAAAGTAAGGAACAGCAAATTGAGCAAAAGGAGGATTATGAAGACTAAATCTTTTGTTCAAAGAGTGATTAAAAAGCATTAAGTTGGATGAAGTCAATCTGGAGCTTAACTGCATGAACCTTCTGCCCTGTTTTTCTTCTGCTTGGTTTTCCATATGTACTAAGAAATTAAAGGAGAGGGAGAGACCTCTTGAGGACTGCTGAGGTGGGGCTTTTTAAAAATAATGGGCAAAATCAGTTGGACATAAGCTCTGTTTCCTGGTTTTCAGGGAATGTAAATTGTCCTGGCCAGCTGTGTCTGAGAACAGCAAGGATAAGTTGAGTGCTCTTTTCCAGCAGAGGACTAGGGCAATTCACACCCAAACATATGTGCCTAGGGGATTCCTCCAGGCAATGAAATTCAGCGATTTGTAGCCTCCTCTCCCCATGGTTTAACAGAAAACAGTTCCCCTGCCCAACAGCAAATACAGCTGCAGTTCATTGCTAAAATAAAGTGACAGGGTAATTGCTATTTGCTTTGTATTCAGAATACCCTTTTTTTCCCCTTTTTCTTTGGTTTAAGATTAAATCAGCAGAAGATGAGGGTATCCAGCTCTCAGAGCAGTGTTTGACTTAAAGAAAACTACTTAGAGGAGCACAGCTCCCTTGCAGGAAAGAGCAATAATAGTATGATGTAGGAGTTATCAGTGGATGCTGTATCATAGCCATGGTCTTATATCAAGAGAGACTGAAAATAACAAATAGTCAGGTTTCTGCAGTCAGCTTTTGCACAGCACTGGGAAAGCTCTGAGCCCTTTTTCTGCATTGTGTTTATACAGAAACATCAAGGGTGGGGGACAGAGTACAGCTGTAAGTATAAATTAAGTTGGTATACCCTTTTTCCACAGCTTTTCTGTATTTACTGACTTAATTGTTGTCTTCTGTTTAGACTGTGGTTTAAAATTAATTTCTAGTTTGATTTAAAACTAATTGTTAATTTCAAAATCACCTGTCTCCAACCATTTCCCATGATGGGCACTTTGGTCTGTAAATTTTTATATCCTCCCGGTTGGCTTGATGACATTTCCTTTACCTGAAATATTTGTATTTCTGGTATATGATGTCCTTATGAACATAGTAATTTTAGTCTTTACTTCTGAAGAATACCACCCTTGGGCAGCAGCTCTACCCCATGGCTCTGCCAAATGGTGAAATGGCTCATAATGGAGCAATGCAAAGCTTTCCCAGTGCCAGCACATTAAACAGAGTTGTACTGAGCAAAACATTTGCTCTGAAGCCGTTTGCTTTCCTTGCGTGTTATTTTCTCCCTTGATCTGGAAAAAGGGAAATATAACCCCCATTTTCAAGAAGGGGAAAATGGATGACCCAGGGAATTACGGACCAGTCAGTCTCACCTCTGTGCCTGACAAAATCTTGGAGCAGATTGTCCTGGAAGGCATACTAAGGCACATGAAAAACAACAAAATGATTGGTGACAGCCAGCATGCCTTCACTAAGTGGAAATCCTGCCTGACCAGTCGGGTGGCCTTCTATGATGGAACTATGGAACTGATGGACGGGGGTAGAGCAGTTGTTGTCATCTACCTGGACTTGTGCAAAGCACTTAATACTGTCCCACATGACATCCTTCTCTCTAAATTGGAGAGACATCAATTTGATAGGTGGACCACGTGGTGGATAAAGAACTGTCTGAATGGCTGCACACAAAGAGTTGTACTCAATGGCTCAATGTCCAGCTGGAGACCAGTAATGACTGGTGTCCCTAAGGGATCAGTGTTGGGGCTGGTCTTGTTCAACATAGAATCATAGAATCATAGAATAGTTAGGGTTGGAAAGGACCTCGAGATCATCTAGTTCCAACCCCCCGGCTCTGGGCAGGGACACCTCCCACTAAACCATGCCACCCAAGGCTATGTCCAACCGGGCCTTGAACACCGCCAGCGATGGAGCATTCACAACTTCCCTGGGCAACCCATTCCATCTTTATCAGGAACATGGATTGAGTGTGCCCTCAGCAAGTTTGCCAATAACACCAAGCTCTGTGGTTCAGTTGATATGATGGAGGGAAGGATTGAGATCCAGAGGGACCTTGACATGCTTGTGAGGTGTGCTGATGCCAACCTCATGAAGTTTAACCATGACAAATGCAAGGTCTTACACCTGGGTCACAGCAATCCCAGGCACAGCTACAGGTTGGGCAGAGGAGAGATTAAGAGCAGCCCCGAGGAGAAGGACTTGGGGGTGTTGGTCAGTGAGAAAATGAACATGAGCCAACAGCGTGCACTTGCAGCCCAGAAAGCCAATCATATCCTGGGCTGCATCAAAAGGAGGGTGACCAGCAGAATGAGGGAGGTGATCCTG
>JASSUY010043968.1:0-16319 GCA_032466535.1 Forpus xanthops | reverse complement strand
AGAAATTCTTTACTGTGAGGGTGGTGAGGCACTGGAATGGGTTGCCCAGGGAAGCTGTGAATGCTCCATTGCTGGCGATGTTCAAGGCCGGGCTGGACAGAGCCTTGGGTGACATGGTTTAGTGTGAGGTGTCCCTGCCCCTGGCAGGGGAGTTGGAACTGGATGACCTTAAGGTCCTTTCCAACCCTAACTGTTCTATGATTCTATGATTTACACTTCCCTTTCTAATGAAGACCAGAAAGAGGATTTCTGCACACCCCCTTCAGATGGCATTTGAAAAGAGTTTGGAGGAAAGTTATTTTCCTTCCAACAGTTGTTTTTGATATTTCATCTTTTTCCTCATTCTGTGACTACGTGAAAATGGTGATTTTGGTAAACATTAAGTTCTCCTTTTCCCTACAGAAAGCTAATAGTCTAGCGGCTAGGGCACACATTAAGGGCTAAAGACACTCCATACCTGTTCAGTCTGTTCCTTACCAGAGACTGAGCTTAGGTCTTGGCAGTGCAGGGCCTGGGTGCCTAATTTTCTTAATCTCCACTCTTCATTTTTTCCAATCATTCTCACTTCTCCCCAGAATAACTATTATTCCCATGGAAATTTGCTTAATCCATCATTTTACAAAAACTCCATGTGGTTCTATCTGAGAAAGTTGAAAAACTGAAACAGGACTTGAGTTGAAGGAGTTGGTTAGCTCCAACCATAGGGGATAAGCATTTTTATATAGTCTTTTTTTCTTTCTATTTCAGGTACAGTGGATTATCATAGAATCATAATATCCTTTCAGAATTGCTTTTCCAAGGGGTGATGCTATATAAATCATGAAAACTAGACATGGAAAATGTTGAGTAGGTCTCCTGGTCCAGCCATCTGCCAGGAGAAGATTGTTCCCTGCAGAATTTTCACCATTGCTCTGCTGTAGCAAAGGAGCAAGGAGATGCTTTATCTTCAAAACAGCTCCACACCTATTTATAGTCCTGCAGAACTCATTATCTTTAGTTACAGAGAAATTACTTTACACCACTGTTTCAGAATAAGGTTCCTCTGTCTATACTTTCATATCTGAGTTTGCCCACATGCATGTCCCTAAAGCTACAGTTGTAAATGCTGATATACATCTGCAGCTTCACAATTAAACCAGAAATGTATCTTATCCACCACAGTCATATATCCTGCCCTTTCGTAACACGCTGATAACCAACTGGTAACCACCTGATTACTCCCGCATTTATAATAGCGAGCAAAGCAAAATGTTCCTCTGTGTTTAAAGCAGAGAAGGGGCATTTCATTACCAGATCCTGTCCCTCTTTGCCAGAAGCTACCAAATAATAAAATGGAAAGGAGAGATATAACTTCTGACATCTGTCAGTGCAAGTAGCCTTTGGTTCAACCTGGGCTGTTATAAATATTATATTAGAAGTATTAGCAAGAGCAGATTGGATTGCAGCAGGTCCAGAATGAGACAGCCTGAAGGCTGGCCATAAAGCTCGAAGAAATGAAATGGTTTGGCCTAGGTATGTTCAGCTTTGCATTGTGTAAGGAATGAGGAGGAATGGGGGAAATTTCTGCCTTGATTCAGCTCATCCAGAGTATTTAGAAGAGCCACTATCACCACCTTGGCAAAGATGGACAGCTCCTGCATGAGCAAACACTGACATATGACACTGTCCTCACAAAGTCTATTTAATTACCCTCATCACTCTTTTATGCTTTCCTGAGCATGTTTCTCTATGTTTAATTAAGTTTGCATCAGTAGTGGATATGGGCTCAGTCTGGAAGTGCAGGTTTAACTTGCACAGGCTTCACTGAGTAACCCTAGGCACATCAATGAGGGACAGGTTTTGAAGGCATTCAGGTACTGAAAGATGAAAAAAGTTACTATCTCCTCTTTATTTCACACAGTGAGAGCTCCTGAAACTGGCAGCTTGTTTTCACTCTCAGCTTTAGACACCACAATGATTTTTTTTAAAATCTGTTTCAAATCTCTGTATCTTGGTCCCCCACATGCATTATGGAGAGAAAATTATTTCTCTAGCCTGAACTTCTGTAAGACACTAAAAAACTCGACATTCTGACAATTTCAGCAGAACAATGACAATCAAAAGTATGAATTTATCTCATACCTTCCTTTTACTGCAGTTTTGGGGGCTACTTGTAAATAAAAAGAGTTCATCAAAAAACTGAATTTTTCAGGTCCATGAAGTCACTTAAAAAAGGAGGGGGGGGGAAGGTAAAACAAAAATACTTTCATATTTCTCCTCTAGCAACAAAAGAACAAAGCAGGTGAAAATCATTTAAGAAGTGGACATTTCCACACCACTAGAAGAACCCTCTGCCTTGGTGTACACAGGCCATCAGGGGAGAGACATGCCAGAAATTGGCCTGGACTATATTTCCCTAGAGGCAAAGAGAGATATTGATGGAAATCACAGTCATTCTGTATCATGTGATGGAGAAATCAGGATCTATTTTTTCTCTTAATTTTAAGAATGCTACGGACTTGACAGAAACCACATGAAAAAGCTGATGAAAGGAAGAGTGGGGAGAAATCATTTCAGTCAATACTTCTGAAGTGTGGGCTTGCATCATTTGCTCTGCAGCCTTTATATCATAGCAGAAATGCTCATATATGGGAGAATAGCCTTAATCATCTCAGGTAGAAGGTTATTATATAAACAAGTATATATTTAATTGCCCTCTCTTTGCTCTCTAGAAGGACTTTCCTCCCATTTCAAGTTGGATGAAGGTCTAAAGTCAAGAACACTCATCACAAAAAGGTACTTGAAGTTTTCTGTTTAAGGATGTGCAGTTGCACAGCCTCTTCAAGCAAATTTCAACGGGTGCTGTGAATGGCAACTTGAGAATCTGCTCTAGCATTAGCTTCTACCTGAGTGTAAAAAGAAATACACTGACCTTAAGTGTATAAGAAATACTGGCTATCAAGAAAATGCCAGTAAAATATCCCCAACTGTTCTGGTCCTGTTAATCACTTCTGGCATTGTGCCTGCTTTACATAACGCACTAAGGACTGCATCCTCTGCAGGACAGGATGAGGCATCTACACACCCTACACTGTAGTTGTGATGCCCATCCAAGGACTGGAAACGTTTTTCTGTTGCCACCCTCCTGGACTATCAATTTGGCTAGTTTGAAACATCTGGGTGTGGTGCTTTCCTCTCAGTCTTGACTCATCTTGGTGCTAGCAAATAACTCCATCACAGATGTGTTTTACACATCTGTAAAAGCAGAGTGGTGCTCCTGTCTTCCCAGGTGACGCAGATTTGTGGTGTGAGATGCTCCTGCCCTGCCTGCCACTATACCTCACAGAGCTGTTACCCACCAGACAAGACTAGCCCAGAAAAACCTGCCTATCACTCTAGCACCATCCTGCTGGGATGATATCCAGTGTGCAGCCAGCAGGTCTGGCCATAGTGCCTTTGCTAGCACTTTCCTACAGACCACTGCTATTTGGGGGTGTATTTGTGTCTCACATGCAGCATAGGGTACATGCAGCCATTTGCCTTCTCTGACTTCTTTCACAATTGACACTACAATTTGTGCTTTGGCTGTTTTCCTAATGACTATTATTAGCTCTATTTTCATTCGCTCTCAGTTGTTTATGTTGCATAGAGTTATTTTGGCTGCTCTACATACCACAAATTGATTAGCTGAACCAAGTCCACAAATGCTAACAGAGAAAGCATGCCGGGCAGGGCGTTTTCCGCCCAGTATCATTTTACCCTTGCAATGCGCTGCCATTCCTTGCCTTTGCTGGCAGCTCGACTGCTGTCCTACTGCACTTCTGAATGTACAGTAGCACAGGGAGAAGCAGACTTCTCAAGGGTCCTATTTTATTCTGGCTCACTGGAAATCGTTGAGGGAATGAGGAGAGGCAGGATATTAGGCTATTCCCTAAGAGCAAACAAAAGCAGAAGGGAAAATTTGTCATTGTCTAGGGAAAATCGAAGAGGGGACAAGTGCATAGGAGCAGAAATAGGTGATCTCCATTCAGCTATTCTCTTCCCACTAAATAAAGCTGAAAAATTAAATAAAGCTGCTTATCTCCCATTTTTTCGGAAGAGGAAAGAGCACAGGTTATACGCATGTGTAGTTGCAAGAAAGTCCTAGCTAGAAAAGAGTTTCATAACAGTTTTACCCTGCTCCCAGCCAATCCATGGGTTTAGCATGCTAGGATCTCTGGTGGGCGATAGACCACTTCCCAACAGAGAGAAGTCTATGGAAGCTGCACACAATTTTTAATCTTTAATGACATAAAATCAATTGGAAGTGGTTGCTGGTTTCCACAATTGATTTAGGAGATCTCTCAGAACAGGAGAAAGTGGGAGAGTTTCCATTAGCCCTGGAAATCTCATCAATGATAGGAAAATGGTTATAAACAACCCTGCACTCCAATAAATGTATTAATAACCTTGTCTTCACTCATTTCTCACGCCTCTCTAAGACAATAGTTTTGTCACCAGTAAGGTCATACCTTGGTCTCAATTCTGCCCTTTCTTTGCACAGACACAGAAACACCTTTATGGTTGCGAGCTCTTTAGCAGAGCGAGCTCTAAACCATAGGTCATGGTTGCTGCCCCATGAGCTATCCCTGGTCCAAGGGGGAGGAATCACAGATGGCTAATCCCCCTCCCTGTGAGCTCTGCCCCATAGTGAGAGGCACTTTAATCAAAATACAAGGTAAGAAGCTGTCCTGCCCTGTAGCTGGGTGGGAAGGGACTCCTTGTCCTGGGTGCATGCAGGGGCTAGCATGGCTGATGAGAAGGTACAAGCTGGTTTTGATGGCTGTGATGCCATTTGCCAAGCTTAGCGCTGCATGGCATGAAGTGCCCTTTTCCTGCCCTTGTTTTGCTCAGACTGGGGTAGTGTGATGCCTTCTGCTAGTTGGAATCTCAAAAAATAAATAAAGCTTTTTTTTTGCATCTTTTAAAAATCCCAGGACTAAGCAGGGGTAGCAACAGCCCTCACTGCAGGTTCTCTCCAGGACTCCAGCTAAAGTGAAGCCAAGGCAGTGTTTGTAATGCACAATTTAATCAGTGAATTTGTAGATCTCAAAAGACATGCTTAATTTAATATTGTTTTTAATGGCTATTGTCTTCATGCTTGTCTGTTTCCCCGGTGCTTTTCCCTTCTGTAATTACTTGAATGGGCATTTCCAGGTGCACTGCATATATTAGAAAGCACTTTCATTTTAGTAATGAGTAAGACACTTTCACTGTTTATTTCTTCATTGCCCTAATACTTAGTTTATTAAAGGTCCTGATTCAACTAAAGGAGAAAAATTAACATTTACCACTTCTTTCTATCTCATTTGCCTCTTATACCTTATGATGTCCTTGAAATCAGAAGTGTTAAATTACTTACTGGCCAGGGTCAGACCAGATTTAAATAATCAGAGAAAAGTAAACTAGATGGGGATGCTTGGTCTATGCTTGTCCTCACTCCTTATCAGGATGACAAGTAAGAATTTGTTGAACTTAAAGTCATTCCCCTGGTCATCAGGACTTTGGGGCTATTTTAAACTCTGAAAGGGGTACCTGCAGTATCTGTTTCCTACACCCCATTACTATCCCTTAGCATTAATGTGCATTTTCCCACTCCTTTCCCGGCAGCCTGGGGACTTGTGGGGTGTAGGAGGCAGAGCCTTGCCCAACCACCCCAGGCTGCTGATTAACACTGTGGTAGAATTTCAGCATCAGCTGACAACCTTCATCCTGCTGCTGAGCAGGACTTATTATACATGCTCAACATCCCTTTGCCACATGCTAGTCTAATTTTCAGATTAGCTGTTTATTAGCATTATTACAAACATGGCTCTTCATCTTCTATTAAATGGAACTGCAGTTGCTGCGCTTCCCACATGTAGCCTGTAAGGAAGCACTCGGTTCTCTAAATTACCCTGAAAATGTCAGACTTATTATTAGCTGTACGTCTTACATCCTCTTTATTAGGATTCTGTGTCTTGAGGGTGCCCTGTGGCATATAGATTTTTTAAAATACAAACCAGTGTAATTTCACTGTTTAAAAGAACATTTAATTAATCTGGATTCATTGCTTGTATGGGGCAAGTTAAATGAAAACTAAATAGAAGGCATATGATTGCATGTTATTAAGAAGAGCAACTGCTCCAGAGACCAAACTCTTCTAACACAACATTAAACTGAGCTCATTTCATATGCACAGGTTAGAAGAACATATTTTGAGAAGATCAGCAGAATGGTTACGGGCACTAAACAGCTTTTAACAAAATGCATCTTTCAGGGAAGAAACCTTGCATATGCTAGACATAAATATGCTAATGACAGGAATGAAAGCTTTGCACAGATTCTAGGTAACCTTTTAAAAATGACCGCTTTTATAGTGTCAGATGTAAATGATAAGATTGGCTTTGTTTATTATTTCACTATCTATAAATTAACAAGGGCCACAATGAGTATAAAAATTTAAAGTATTCTGCAGGCTTGAGTCGTTGGTCACATCATGACTTTTTAATGGTTTTTTAGGAAAGCAAAAGGAAACATGATTAAAAACTCTATTACACAATTTCCCATTCCCTACTCCATTTATGTTAATGCAGTTGGTACAATCAAACTATTTAAAGAAAAGCACTCACCATATTTCCAAGTCTTCTAAGTTGATTTTTCGAAGTTTACTGCACCCATGTCCTTCTCCAACCCCATCCCTAAAATTCACCTTCTCTGTGAGCCTACAAAGCCTTCAGCAGTGCTTTGGCACTCTGAGCAAGAGCTGCTATTTTTTACATGAATCACAGCCATCTCATCATACTTTTATAGCCCTCAACTGCTCTGAGGTTAGGATTGCCTTTGTTTTTTTTTGTCCGTTGTTTGGAGGAGGAATAAGGGTTTGGATGTGCACCACTGCGTGGCACTGGCCAGATGTTGTAGCCCTCTCCCCCCTGCTTTCCTGTACATCCTCCTTGCCTGTTGATTTACCTGTTGCTAAGGTTAAAACCACATCTGCTGACAAGTTCCAGTTCAAGCCCTCTTCAGAATGTGACAAGGACGTCACATCTATTTTCCCTGCTCGCAACTGAGCATGCACAGCTAAAAGAGGAGCTCTCAGCATGAGGCTCATGACTGAAAAGCATTAAAAAAAGTAGAATTACCTGTTTCTTCTAATGAAGTAACTTAAAATCAAACTACTTGGCATGGTAGCTTCTGATGGGAGCAGCATTGTCTGTCCCTGGTATGTGTTCCCTGAGCACTACTGCCTTTCATGCAAATAATGCATGTCAACGGTGAGGACATTGCTATGAGAAGATTTTGCTCACGACCCTTCTCCCAGTCACAGGGAAAACACAAATAAGAGGCTTCTCACACATGAAGTAGATGCACTCAGATGTGAAGTTGCACCGCCTCCCTCCAGTCTGGCTCCCCTGCCCTCTCTGGAAGGAAGTGCTGGTCTCTCTGTTCTGCCTGACTGCCCCTGTTCCAGAGAAGCTTTATAAATCCCCTGGGCACTAGGATGCCTAATGGCCAGAACAAATACCTGTGTCCTAAAACTGGCAAGGCTTAATTCCTCTATTCATCCATCCCCTGAGCAGGCGTAGTCAGCTCTGCTTGCTGTCCTTGGACACCTTTTGGTGGGTACTACAACCCATGACCCTGGACTCCTCCAAGGGTTTGGGCAGACAATGGGTGTCACAGCACTTGCCCCCAGTTAATAAACAGAATAATTTTTGCCTGTGCAGTAGGCCATACATGTCCCTTTATCTAGGTCAGCAAGAGCCTTGGGAGTATAGAAGTGTGCTCTGAAAAAAAGAGGAAGAGACCTTCCTATTTTTAGGTTATTTTAATTGCTTTTCATGCTTTTCATAACATATGAGAGGAAACTCTCCCCCAGGAGTGTCACTTCTCGTACTCACCCCTCTTCTGGGGAGACCTGTGGTGGAAGAGATGCCTCTCCTGCACTGCAACCCAGGCACAGCACCAGCTCTGCTTCTCTTGGGGTACCTCTGTCGCTGATCTCCCTTGTCTTCTCAGTGTGCCTATTTTTCATCTTTCTTTTCGACTGGAAAAAAATTGGAGCCCCTCCATGCATTGCTAATATGAGCATGCAGAATGTACAATATGCATAATAACGCAACAATACAAAATGCATAATAATGCAACATATACATGGGAAACTGAATTATAGCACATAATAAATGGAAACAAATAAGGCAGACTTGGAGCAACTCCCTTCCAAATGTAAATGTCCTTGTCCAGAGGTTGGGCTTGTAACTTCTGGGTTCTGAAACAAGCTCCTAAATGGAGACCCTGCATCTTTTTTGTTCGTTAACACAATCCACCCCTGGGACACATCAATGCAGCTGTGGCTGTGAGCTGAGTTGTAGCTAATATAGAAATGAGCAGGGATGTAATTAGCAACGTTGGAAGGGCTGCTGTGGGCAGATGGGAGCTGAAAAGACTGTGCTTGTTGTGAGACAGGCCTTTATACGTATTGGCCTGGGAGTCTAAAGCAATGTGTGATGAATGACCTTACACACTGATAAGCCATTTGAACAGTAAACCATGGCATCTGTGTCCCTTGTTTTGGTACAGGGCAGTTGTTCCCTCTCTGTAAATCATGGCAGAATGAGGTTTCCTTCAGTAATCTGGGTTAACCTTTTCTGACAACTAATCTGAGTTAGCTACCTGAGAGTTTAAATCAACTCTTCACCTGAAAGGCAAGAAGCCCCAAATTTCTCTGGCCATGCACCTTTGCCTTCAAACAAACTCCAGTTTCTCCCTTAGAGCAAGTGCTGCCTTCAGGCACAGCCTCAAAATTTCTGCAAGGTGACAGGATGAGTAGCTAGGACCAGACCTAAAGGAAACAGAAATACCGCAAAGTTTATGCTGCAAAACCTCTGCCTTTGTCAGAGTGCAAACTTTTAGTTGATTTGTTGGGGGTTTTTTTAACAATATTTTTTTATCCGCAATGCCATTAGCTACTGCCAGGCATGCAGCATTACATCAGCCTGTAGGTACATGAGTATTTATTTCATAGTTTGCCTTCTGCCCTGGCAGTGTATGCCTCTGAGCAGCAGTTCACTGAACTTATTTCAGGAAAGATCCCAATCCCAGTAATAGCTTCTGATGGAAATAGTCTGTGATCGCTAACTCTCAAGCTTCCTCAGGTTTTTTTGCCAGAAAGCTGTAATTTCAGGTAGTCTTAGCGTATGGTCTTGCACTGAAAAACCCAAGAGAACCTATTTTTCAGACATGTACAGCAAAAAGCTTTTTACTGTGTCTTCCCTGGGATTGAATGCAGGACATCAGGGTTTATGCTTCTGTGGCCTGTACAAGCACTGTTTTCAGTAGCCTAATACTTGCCCTGGGCTTAGATGTCAGTCATTATTAGGAAAGAATGACATTAAGGAAGAAGAGATTTAGTGTGTAAAATGGGTAACTATGCTTCTGCACTGCAATGTCCTGTATAGTGTTTCCAGTGATGGTCACTTCAGTTTGGGCTACAACAAGCTCCAAATGGTTGTCTATTTAGTGTTTCTCCAGCTGTGGTTAAAGGTGGAGACCTAGGGAAGAGTATCCTATATCTCCTATATGTACAGGGCAAACACATATGACAATTTTACTTGGGTTTTTTTTCACCTATTTCTGGCCAGGGATCTCCTGAACGGGACACTGCATGTTCCTTCTCAAAACAGCTCTCATCCACAACGTTGCTTCTTCTCTTGAACCCATATAAAGGTTTAATATGTGTTCCTCTTCCAGGAGGAATTCCAGAGGTCACCCAACTGCCATGCAAAGAGCCATTTCCTTCTTCAGGGCTTACAGATACCAAGCAACAGCAGCCATGAGGGAGGTAATTTCTGTCAGCAAACTCATCCATGATCACTGATCCTAATTTATATCAAATCCTTACAGTCCTCTTCCATAAACAACACTCTGTCCTTCAAATAAAAAAAAAAAATCATGTTATTTATACAACAGATGCACCTAAAAACCACCAACCGAGATGAAGACTCAATTGTGCTAGGCACTATACTATAAAACAAGCAGTAATCCCCAAAGAGCTTTTAAAGTAAGGGATTGATAGTTTAGATCTCCTAGGAAGATGAGTCACAGTGAATCTTTAAAATATATTTCTATGCAAAGCAGAGAAAGTTGTTGGGCTTTCATTCCCTTCAGTTCTTGATAGCAAAGATAAAGCACCAAGCAAAATAGCTGTTTGACTTTGCAACCTGAATCATAGACAGAATATGTGTGCAGATTTGGCCAGAGGCATTCATTGACTTCTAAGCAGAAATTTCTTCCTGAATCAGGAAAATGGTGAGCTGGGCATTGCTCTTTGCTTAAAATGTCAGCCCCATAGTGGCAGGTGTGACTGCTCCAGGCTTCACAGAGAGGAGCAATTACAAACCCTTTACCATAAAAGCATATTACCGAGTTCTCGCTATTCCACCATGCTCATGGACATGCCCCAAACAATCATTTGTAGAGTGGCTCAACTCCTGAGCTTGCCTTGGTGTGCATTGAAGCAGTTTGTTCTAAGCAAGTCATGTTCACTATCCTAATCTGACATGAAGCCTGATGGAAAAATCTGTGATCGATTATAGCAGCAAGACAAAGAGATATGAGAGGAAAGCAATGCAAAAGAACAGATATCAATCACCGGCTCACAACGAGCCTAAAGAAGGTAGCTGGTGCTATTACTGAATTTGAAGGCAGTGTAGCACATCTTTTTGCTGTTGTAGGTAAACACTCTGAGCTGCAGACTGTTTGTCTTATAGACAGACCGATTCGGTATGAAAAGTGGATTTTGAAGTATGGATTTTGTTGGAAGGGGATAAAATGAACTATTGGTTTGCTACCTGGAAAACAGTGTAGCATGTAATGAGCATTTGCAGTGGTTTCACAGCTGTTTATTGCTGTTATTTTTAAGACTGCTTTTTATAGTTATAATTTTTAATTGATTGATTATGAAGTATATGGTGGAACAAATTTGTATTGAACAAACAGCAGACACAATCAACAAACTTTAATGTTGAGTTAGCTTTTTTCTTGCTGCTGGACAAGATCATACTTCAAAGCAAATTAAAAATGTGAAGCCAAATTCTGATTGCAATGCAGGCAACAGAAATCTTTCTGTCAGCCTCAACAAAAGCAGGTGCAAGTTTTCAGTATTGGTCCAGTCCATCCAATTCACATGTCTTTCTGTCTTTATCTAATCTAATACATGGTCATAAGATAAATTACAGAAGTGTATGATAAATTGCATTGCTATTAATTTTTTGCAAGATCTCCTATACTGTGGCCACTAATTCATCTCCGACAGGATCTATTGTAGCATACCAGATCCTTGAAACAGCCTCTGAATACTATAATTTCATTTTCTTTAAGAAAACAAAGAGATTGTATCTGCTTGCTCTCACCGAAACAAATGATATCTCATTGCCACCCTGCAAAATCATAGTTGTAAAAATATCAAAATGTATTTATAGCATTAGAAGTCTCAAAAGTATTTGGTTCTTATGTTCTATTTGAGTGGAAGAATATTACATGATTTAGGTTGAGGGATTTCAAGTGGCAAAGGATGACAGTTTATGTTTAGGGATTTTAAAGATTCATTAATTTGGTTATTTCTGTGTTTTTTTTTTTTTTTTTTTTACTATGTTAGATACTTGATAGTACAGATAGAATACACAAAACTGAGTGAGAAATCTGCAGTATGCTGTAATAATTATTTCTGGTGCTTAATTAGAGTAGTTCAGCTCTCTTGAACAAAAATAGCATCCTGAATGACTGCAGTACCACTTTGGACCCAGACATTCATGCATCCTTTTAAGGCAACTTATTTTCCCTTACACTCAACAGGTCCATCCTTACCTTCCATGCGGTCTCTGCTGGGTAACGAAGGATGGCAGTTAAGTGCCTCTTGATGCGCAAGAATACTGTGAAGAACTGAATGTCAGGTTTTGGGAGGTACAAGCTAAAGAAGGCTGTCTTTGCGAGTTGTAGGAGAACTCCTCATTGCCACTAGTGTGAAGGAACACCAGGACACTGCAGGCTGGTAGGACTGCAACACAAAAGCTGGTATCAAGCCCATTGATGGTGGACATCTTTGGTCCCACCACCAGCATGAGCTGTTGGATGAGCTAGGGTGGTAGTGGGCACTGGACTTCATCCTGAGCCAGCCCCATGTCTCACCCCAATGTCCCACCACTCTGCTGCTGTGGAAGAGAAGAAGCAGTAAGCTGATGGCAGTTTTGGCTGAGGAGGCATGCTAATGCCAGCCCTAGTAATTGTTTTCTGCAAGCTGGCATTGCCACTTTGACTGCCAACAGCTGCCTTCTCCTCCTCATACTGCCATAAATCACCGTGAAATTGTGCTGTGAACCATCCGATAGCTGCTGTATTTCACCCAGGAGATTGCTGCACCTCAGTGGTAAGTGAAGTGGTTTTGCATATCAAGATTTTAAAATAATTTGGGAAGTTTTGAGACGGAAGACAGTATTGATGTGAAAAGAGAATTATTATATTTACTGTGGAACCCACTATCCACCCCATGAACACAAGAGCGATATTCAAGACAGAGCATGCATTTGCAGGATGACATGAAAACCTGGCCTTGCTGGTGGGAGGGAAAGTTTTCATCATGATTTCAGGGAGGTGCAAGCTTCATTCTACACTGCTTAGGAGCAGTTCAGGCATAATAGTTACATCCAACTAATTGGATGCATTGCTGTAGGCACTTAAGAAATATGATAGACAGATGCTAGATAGCTATCCTTTGGTGTAGCAAGCTGAAGTCAGTTACGGAGTTAAACTGTGAAAGATTTGACCTGATGTCATTTACAGCTCAAGTCATAATTAACACTTAAAGTTCAACTCTACGGCAATTTTCTTTTAATAACACTTAAAACCTATATAGAGCTCAAAGAATTGCATAGACATGATGAAGGGTGGCTTAAGTGGATGCTAGAATTTCAGCATTAGTAATTCTCAAAACATCTTTGCAAGGCATATGGGTAGCATAATTTCTCTTCAGTTTCTTCTTTAAGGAGAAGTGGGTTTTGCCAATGCTTCTCCAAGGTCCATGGCATCTGGAGATAAGGAATGAGACTTTTTCAGGTGTTAAACCAGTGAACACTCAACTCAGCCATGCTCCCATCTTTTTGTCTTGGTATAATTTTAAATACAACCAAAATCTTTAGAAAGGGTATGAACAAATTGCTTGTCAAATGGCCTGGTTTTTTACCAACTAGAAGCTATGCAAATGCAGAAGAAAAGGTCTGCCATAAACATAGCTTCTGCTTCTAAGATTTTCATGTGAATGAAGTATGAATCTCATGGTGGGGGAAGAAATGTGCTCTTGGACTAAGACCTTGTAAGCCAAGATTCAGCTCACTGCAGATTTTTATGGTCAAGTTATAACTGCCTGTAAAGCAGGGTAAAATGGAAGTGCTGACAAAACTTTTAAACTGCAACAGCAGAAATGGCGCCGCAATAATTTATAGTCTACAGGCAGCTTGGATTTATTATCACAATGACAAATGCACTGTCATTGTTAATAGGATATTTCCCAGCAAGGACTTCTTGTTATGCAAGCCAGGTTCACTATGTCATGCAGCATGATAGCAATAAGGTCTACAAGAATTTGTAATGAACTTCAATTACTAATAGATTATGGTTAATGGGAAATATGTGCAGTAAAGATATGGGTTTTTATATGCGCCTTCTGGTACTTTACAAGGCAATGATTTATGCTACAATTTATGTTAACATTCTCCAGTATGAAAAAAAGCCTAAATTGGTGGAATGCCACTCCATCCATAACAAATATTTAAGATAATTCTGCACATCGTGTAAATGAAGATGTAAAATTAGATATTAATCCATTTCATTTTAGCATTTGTATTTTTATTAAAAATGAAGATTTTGCCCTACTGTGTAATGACATTAAAAAATCCTATCATGGGCTGCAAGTATGAATTATACTGATGCAGTGTAATGGCGACAGCAACTGAGCTGTAAGTGCATTTGTTCAGTTTGCTGTTGTAACTAAAAGAGCAATGAGAGTATTTTTCTATGTATGTTTTAAAGTAACAGCCCTGAAACCATTCAGGCAGGTATGTCTGATTCACAGGGCGTATATATGTGATGACAGGGACCCTTTGGAGGGGGTCAGCCCTTTCATTCCCTATTTTTGTTCTCCCCCTGACCTTCTGTGTGGCACTGTTCTAAACCCATGCCTGATCTGTGGACATTGGGCTATTCCCTTCCCTGCACAGCAGACCTCACACAGGAATTTGGGAAATAATCACCTGATGCAGCATCAGAGCCGTGAGCTCATGTCCCTTTATTAGAAGGACACAGGCCCAGGTTTTTGACTACTATTTCAAAGGAGAGTTGTTGTTCATCCTCCTCTTCCACTCTCTCCAGCCTTTTTTCTCCTGTAATATAATCTGTATATTTCATCCCTGGCAGTGTTCAAGGCCAGGTTGGACTGAGCCTTGGGTGACATAGTCTAAGTGTGAGGTGTCCCTGCTCATGGCAAGGGGTTGGAACTAGATGATCTTAAGGTCATTTCCAACCCTAACTATTCTATTATTCTATGATTCTATATTCCAGACTTATGTAAAAACTACAGAAGCAAAGAAAAAAGGATGTCCCCAGTTCAAAAGCAAACACTGTTCAGAACCATCTCTGATGGTGGAGGGCATGTGCCATTCCCACCAGCGCCAGGGCACATCAGGGACATTGATTGGTGGGAGTGGGAGAGAGGTGGACATGAGGCATAAGAGGAGATTGTGAGGGAAGATCATGAGGGAAGATCATGAGGCGAGAGGTGGGTTGGTTATGAGGGGAGATCATGAGGAGGCAGGAGGGGTGGTCATGTGAGGGAAGAGCAGGTGCTGCCATGAGGGTGAGGGCAGATTTTGAGGGGAGGGCAGGGGCAGCCATGAGGGTAGATCATGAGGGGACTGGAGGGGTGGCCAAGAAGGGTGGGGGAAGATGGACAGGGGAGAGCAGGGGCTGCCATGAGGGAAGATCATGAGGGAAGTGATGGGACAGTCATGAGGGGAGATTGTGAGGGGACAGGAGTGGTGGTCATGAGAGGTGACAGGAGATTATGAGAGGAGAGCAGGGGTAGTCATGAGGGGAGAAGTGAAATTGTGAGTTGAGAGCAGGGGCAGCCATGGGCAGTGAGGGGTGGCCATAAGGGGACATCTTGAGGGGAGATGAGGGGTGGCCATGAGGGCTTGGAACAGCAGCTCTATAGTGTGGGGCCACTATGAGGGAGCAGATGATGGGTGGCTGTGACTGAGATCATGAGGGGCAGCCACGAGGGGAGATTAGTTTGCCCTAAGTGGCATGGTTTATTGGTGGGCTTGACAGTTCTGGGATAATGATTGGGCTTGATGATCTTAAAGGTCTTTTCCAACATAGTTGTTTCTGATTCTATGAGGAACACAGAATATAGATGCGATGTTAAGGATTGCATTTATCCAGTCACATTTCTGCAATATTTTTACACTTCATATCTGAAGCATATATTTAGCCAGAAAGGAGTATCCAAACATGAAGAACTTGCAGGATATTGTACCAGAAAAAAAAATCTAATATATTTTTAATACAGGTGGCCTGATGCCCAGCTTCTGTCCATCAGTGTTATTCTGATTTAAGATCACTGCTCTTGGTGAACCTCGATATAAAGACTATAAATTCACTTTCTAGGGGTGCAAGTGAGGAAGATGCATCCTGCTAGCCCACATATCCACCTGCAGGTTTGCAAAGAGTGAGGCTTGTCTGGAGATGTGCTTCTGGAAGAAATTGCTGCTGGTTGAGATAAGGCAGACTTCCTAAGAGGAAAACAATTCAATCCAGAAAGCACATGGGTAAGTTCAAAAGTGTATAAATGCCAATCCACGAACAGTCTGGACTCCCCAGACATGCTCTGGAATAGCAGTATCTCGCTGTACAATTAAGGGTGATACTTGCATGAAAATGTGGTTCTTCAAGGTCCTACACCTGGGTCAGAGCAATCCCAGGCACAGCTACAGGTTGGGCAGAGATGAGATTCAGAGCAGACCTGCAGAGAAGGACCTGAGGGCATTGGCTGATGAGAAACTTAATATGAGCTGGCTTCAGTGTGTGATTGCAGCCCAGAAAGCCAATCATATCCTGGGCTGCATCAAAAGGAGGGTGACCAGCAGAATGAGGGAGGTGATCCTGACCCTCTACTCTGCTCTCGTGAGACCACACTTGGAGTATTGTGTGCAGTTCTGGTGTCCTCAACATCAAAAGGACATGGAACTGTTGGAACAAGTCCAGAGGAG
>JASSUY010043964.1:0-10420 GCA_032466535.1 Forpus xanthops | reverse complement strand
GAGGTGTCCCTGCCCAGAGCAGGGGGGTTGGAACTAGATGATCTTAAGGTCCTTTCCAACCTTAACTATTCTATGATTCTATGATTCCAGTGCTTCTCTTGTGGCTTTCATTAAAGTTGTGCCAAAAAGGAGAAATTCTTGCCAATAGCTTGGCAATTAGGCTACTCTTCTGAGAACTCCAGTTCTTTCTTAAAGTTTCCATTTCCTGATTAAGTACTAAACATTAGATTAAGCAAAAGGCTTACTAGATTAAGCAAAAAGTCACTATCTTCTGGAGTACCGTAACAGAGCTTCCCAAATCCAATAGGCTGTATTTGGCACCCAGGCAGATCACCATCATCACATTTTTTGGTTTTCCCGTTTTATTTTTCTCCTACCATATTCAGTCTCTGCCTGGAATTACGTGATGAACCAGGAGAATGTCAAAACACAAACAGATCTCAATCCTTTATGCAAAACTGAGGATGTAAAAACTACAAGTGCTGAGAAGGGGCTGGAGTAGAGGGAAAGAAGTGAACAGCAGCTGCAGATGAAGCTATATATAAGACAAAGCTTCTTATGCTGACAAAGTTATGTGCAAGAACTAAGTCACATCTTTGCCTTAAACCAGTATGCGGTTTCTACACTTCCTTCTCAAATCTATGAGAGGCAATGAGTACTCTCTTGGGAGAGACTGGCAAACTTGAACCACCCAGGACTTGGAGAACGGCCACTGGAGCTTGGACCATCAGTGATGTTAAAGCTTTACCTTTGTGTTTCCAGCGCTTTCATTGCCCTTCTGTTAGGATCTACAGTTGTAAATTCATAAAGCAAGGAAACTTTCCCTTCCTCAAATTATATCTTGGAACATTCACTTGTTTGCACAGTTGTCGGTTTGGATTTGTTTAGAAGAATAAAGACTGCTTTAAATGTCTGTCTTTTCAAATAGTACCTATCTCAGATTGGTAGGTAACAGGTCTGGGAACCAGAGATGTTCCTGCAATGTGCCTCGTGCTCCCAAGAGCTCTACAAAATCAATAATTAAATATTTCACTAATATTTCACTTATGTGTCACAGCATTTTCATTTAGGCTGTGCCAAGCTTAAGGAGAGTACTCATTAATCTTGAATGGCCCATTTATGATTTGCCAAAAAGAAAGAATTATGGGTTACATCTTATTTAGGATATTTGGAATTCTTTACTGTATTATTCTGGCTTTTTTTTTTTTTTTTTTCTAAACAGATAGGGAAGGGGGGGGAGTGTACTGTTTGCAAACACATCTTTTTCAATAAATACTATGATAGCCTATAATAAAAGTCTGGAAGAAGTAATTATGTAAGGAAAGGCGTAACCTCCCCCCCCCCAAGACTTTACAACAGACGAAACGCAAAGTAAACGTAGCTTCACAAAAAGAAATGATTGCTTCTGCAAACCCAAGATTAGGAAAAGCTATGGCAGGATACTGTTAATATAAAGAAAACAGAAACGTCACAAACCAGGAAAGCCTTCTTTTTTGAACCTCCCAAATACTGACTGACTGAACAACCTAAAAGTTCTAGAGTAGCTACACAGTGAATGAGGTACTGCATTTAGCAGATGGAAAAAAAGATGCGTCAAGTGATTAATTTCCCTGTTAAAAAGTATGTCATCAATTCTAAACCTACAACTGTGCATAGAGAAGGAAAGTATTTTACGATAATGTAAGGCTTTGAACACTACCAGGGATGGGGCAGCCACAGCTTCTATGGGCAACATGTTCCAGTGTCTCACCACCCTCACAGTGAAGAATATAGTGCAGAATGATAGTCATGCTGAATATCTTGAGCTTGCCTTTTTTGTAAACATAATTATGAAGAGGAAGAATTTCGGGAAAATTCTGTAAAGGAGACTACTTCCTTAGGAGTTACTATATTGAGGATTACCTCCTAGCAAAGCTACCTTCATTAATTTGTGCTGTTACATGCATTTAGATCATTCCCTTCTATAGGTAATAAAATTCATCTCAACAGATTCACTATCCTGAAGATAACAGAAGAGTTTAAGCAAGAGCTGCTTTTCAGTAGCCATAAGTAAGTTCTCTCTTCTCTCTCCATGCTGCTCTTCCCAGTAATTCCTTCAATTTCAAAGTATCTGCCCAGTTCTCATTGCACAGTGGAAACTAGATCATAATCTGCTTTACAGTACATGCATTCTTCTCACCACATTGGGGATAAGAGATGTCAGAAATCTTAAGAAGCTCTGCTATACCAGGGCAGTATACATATTTGTACCTCAAAAAAGATTTCTGAAGGCTGATGTTTTTTTCTCCATCTTAAAGAAATTCTGACTTTTCCCTTTTTTGTCTTATGCCACTGGCTTTCAAGACTCTCTATAAGGTGTAAAACATGGGTAGCTCACAATTCAGGTGTTAGAGCTCTCACACCTATTTTTAGCCTCATCTATTAATAAAATGTGGATTAATGTGAGCACTGATATTTCCCTTCTATGTCAGTCAGGCTCGTTCTTCTTAACAGGCTGAACTGCTGAACCAGTGTCAGACAGATTTTACTGACATTATGGAAACCTCCAGAATACCATGTTCCATCAGATTATGTGAATACTAGAGTGGCCCTTTATGTGACCACATGGAGGGAATGGCAGTGTTCAAACCTTGTATCATGGTATCAGAGACTTCAAGCTGGAGCTCTACTTTCAGACACAAATCCGCATCTGCCAAAACTAGCTCTCACTGATTCCCTGAAACTCTCCCTCTCCTCTTAGCACTGAATTTGCCGCCTCTGACTTTGCTGCACTACCATATAAATGTGGGAGGTTTTGTGTCAGAATAATTTGGTCTTGAGAGCCTTTGTGATTCTTTTCTTCCTCTGAAAGAAGGTCTTTCTCTCAAAAACACCACAGCAATTTCCATTACCTCATGCTCAGTAAACATATTTCATTAATCTGCTGCAATTACCCAGTACAAAATTGGGGTTTAATTTAATCTCATCATTAAATAAAACCTAAAGTACAATTAGTGGAAAAAAAAAATCATGATCAAATATCCTTTGTGTAGAACATTCAAAAGTTCAAAGAATCTCACCATGACGTTAAATCTGCAGCTAGAATCCTGAGGATCTGCTGAGGATGAACTGTTGCAGTGGTAATTTTCAGGTGGTTCAACTATGCCAGACTTGCACTTCAGGTGAAAAAGGCACTGTATTTTTCTAACACCACTCTTGCCAAAGGCAAAATCCTGGGTGAATGTTGCTGGGGTTTCACTCTTCATCTACCACAAGGAAATTCCCTTCTTCTTCATGTTAGAGCACTGAAAGGCTTTTTTTTTTTTTTCATTCTATCTGGCTTTGCAAGGGAGATAACTCTAGAGGTTAGTCCTCATGACTTGTGTTGAATCAGTTTGCATGTAGTCTGCCACCAGGTTCTGCAACCTGAACAGACATAACTAATGAAAGAGTAGAAATACGGTATAAGAACACTCCTTGAACTTGTGGGATATCAGTTAAAGCCAAGTGAAATACAGACACTTTTGTATGAAAAATACTGATGTCTGCACCTTTCTGCTCCTAGATGGATTCCTAAATCACAGAATCATAGAATAATTTGTGTTGAAAGGGACTTTCAAAGGTCATCTGGTCCAACACCCAAAGGAATTCATAGTAAGAAGCATAACTCAAAATGTCTACATATTGTGTGACTGTGAAATAAGCAGTCATGAAATAAGCAATCTGAACTGCATAACTGCACCTTGCTCTTACTCAGTTTTTATTAATAATCTCTGTATTTGACTGTAAATGTGCAGGATAAATATAGTAAAGAAAAACTTGTGTCTTGATTTCTGCTGAGAAAGATGTCTGTAGAGTCATAGAACAGTTTGGCTTGGAAGAGACCTTCAAAGCTCATCCAGTCCCACTCTGTGCAGTAAGCAGGGATATCTTCAACCAGATCATGTTGCTCAAAACCACATCGAGCTTGGCTTTGAACGTCTCCAAGGATGGAGCATCCACAACCCCTCTGAGCAACCTGTGCCAGTGTTCTCCCACCCTCACTGTAAAAGTTTCTTCCTCACATCCAGCCTTAATCTCCCCTCTTTTAGTTTAAAACCATCACCCTCGCCATGTTGTAACAGGGCTAAACAGTCTCCCATCTTTCTTATAGGCCCCTGTCATGGGTTTAGCAGCAGCAGTCATTTTTCTTTAAGCCCCTTATAAGAACTGACCAGCTGCAATAAAGTCTTCCTAGAGGCTTCTCCAGGCTGAACACCACCAACTCTTTCAGTCTTTCCTCATAGGAAGAGGTGCTCTTGACCAAGCCACGATATATATAACCCTAATGAACATCTGAGGCGTTATGAACATTTTGTTTGAAAAAAAAAAAAATTTTGGGAACTTTGCCTATTTTGTGTATTTGACTGTTAAACTTAAACAACATAAATTTGAAGCGTTCCAGGTTAATGTTCACATTACACAGTGATGTCAATGTTCACATTCATAGAGAAAAGAAACCTAGAAAGCCTTAGAACATTCACAAAGAAAAAAAAAATTAAGAAAAACTAAATGCATGAAAAAATTATATTACAGCTTTTCAATTAAACTTTTTCCCCTGAAATAAACACTTACATAGAAAAGCTCACTAGCATTGTTCCCAAACTGTAAGCAATTCTTTTCAATAAACTAGAATTACAATTGAAAGGATGAAGCAATTTTTCATTGACCCTCTAATTACATGTCTGCTGAAGTTTCCATTACATCAGTAGAATAGCCTATTTCTCACAGATACTTAAAAGCTTTCCAAAATTGTAATTTAAAGTCTTTAAAATCTGAAAGATATAAAAAACTTGTTCTGAAGCTCTAAGAGTTAAATAGTTACTTAACTGAAAGGCCATTCTGACAATCCATTCCTCCAACTCTCAAATCAGTTCAGTACTCACTTGTGTTCACCTTCAACATCACGTGTTTATGCACTCTTCTGCCTTTCATCCATAAGCAGTTACTTCTGCTCCCTTACGAGCTGTACTTGCTTTTCCCTTTCTTCTCTCCACCTTGATCAGAAGGATCAGCTGAGTCTGATTTTCTCCTGTCTAGTTCTAAAGTCATAGGGAAGCAGAAGAAAGGCCTGAAATTAGCTGCCTTAGAATTTATGCAATGGAAAGGAGAAAGGAGGAAAAAGACCTTCATTTGAGGACTTTGTGAAAGGTGCTGAAAGGAAGGTGAAGAACTAAGTGTTCTTTTCATAGCAAGCTCTAAATGACAGCTCTTTCTCAGAAAGTAGGAAAGCAACCCCAACAGCTGGCATTTACAAGAGCCTGAAATGCCCCTGATTAGTGGGAGAATGTCTCCTAGCCAGGAAGTTATCCCGGAACAGGTAATCTGGAGAATTATCTTAATCACATTTAGAAGCACTTCTTTCTTCAAATCATGGATGGAAAGACTGAGCTTTATTTTCCTTTCTACCATTATCAAAATGGAAACCATGTTTTTAAACAAAACTTTGGATCTGATTTAGGTTATTTTCTTAATGCTGCTCTATTCCACAGAAGCTGTTTGTATTGCTTGTAGATAATGAGATAGTCTGATCATTATAACAAGAAATCTATCAAATGCAATTGCAGTCAATTACTGAGACAAAGCTGAACTGCATTAATACACTTTTTCCCATTTTAAGGGAAAAATGCCTACTTTTAGACAATTTAAAGTGTTCCTGCCAGCATGGTGTGACAGCTGCAAAAAATGGACGAAACAACAGAATACTGCATTATGGCAGTATCAGCACAAATACAGAACAGAGAACAAGAGACTAGGTAGCATTTTTGCAGGAAAGGATGATGTGCTACTGTGCATGATCAGAAGCTAAATCGGAGTAAAACATTACTACTGACAAAACCCATACATAGCTACACACCTATTAAAAGATAGATGCAAAATTTGTGCAGAAGTGATGTGCTATCAGTAAGAAATCCAGCATTCAAGTTTTGACACTATATTTTTAAGGAAGAGGGAGATTGCTCAGAGGAAAGCCACAAAAATTGTTTATTTAAGAAAATTAGTTACAAGGAAAGATGGATAAAATTGTGGCTAGATAACTGAAGAAATCAGAAATTGACAGTGGAAGTGATAACATGCTGCTGCAAAAAGAAGCAATAATCTGTTTTTTATATCTGGTGTATAAGCCAAGATTTAATGGCTTAATTTATTGCAAAGTACATTAAGGAGACATATAAGGGCAAAGCGCCTAGAAGAAAATACAGAATCATAGCATGGTTTGGGTTGGAAAAGACCCTAAGATTATCCAGTTCCAACCCCCTGCCACAGGCAGGGACATCTCACACTAAACCATGTCACCCAAGATTCTGTCCAAACAAGCCTTGAACACAGCCAGGGATGGAGCATTCACAACTTCCCTGGGCACTCTGTGCCAGTGCCCCACCACCCCCACAGGGAAGAACTTCTGCCTCATATCTAACCTGAACTTTCCCTGTTTCAGTTTGAACCCATTATCGCTTGCGCTATCACTACAGTCGCTGATGAAGTTTCCTTCACCAGCACCCTTGTGACAGAAACTTCCCTTCAGACACTGGAAGCTGTTCTGAGGTCTCCACTCAGCTTTTCCAGATTGAACAGCCCCAAACAGCATACGAGAGGCGCTCCAACCCCTGATTATCCTCGTGGTCTCCCCTGGAAGCACTGGAAGGATTTCCTGGGGCACCTGTGAAGTCTCCATAGGTAATATCTATTAACATGTTGGACAATTCTTTTTCCAAAATAATTTAAAGCCACCAGCCAAGCAAAGAGATACAATACAAATGAAACTTCATTGGAACTTATAGCTAGAAACCATTTCATTGAGTGAGCTAAATTCCTGCCTTACCTACAGTCATGGAAACCAGAAGTAAATGCAGTACTTTGTGGAATTAGAGCAGTAATGTAACGCAAGTCAGATATAAATCAGCATGAGTCTTCTTTTCCCAGTACAAATTGCAATGTTATCTTAAAATTCTGTAACACTATCACAATTCCAACATGAAAAGTCATCAAATTTCAGCTATTAATTTCCTCTCAGGTCTTCTGTGCACCTCCAAACACATCTTCATGCCCCTGCATCAGCTCTCCTGGAGCAATGCTTTAGTTTTCCTGCTCTAGTCACAGAGACTTCATTTCAGTCTTTAGTTAACCAGTCCCATGATTTCAAATTCCCCATGAGTACAGACACCCAAAACGCAAACTTGAGTGTATTAACAATTTCTTTTCTCAATTCCCATTGAAGCCTGGTAGAAATAATCTGGAGTTTACCTAAGACAGGCGGACCTTATTTTGAAAGTCACTTCTTTGAATCAAAGGGAAATAAATGACCGCTTCTACTCACAAATGCATCTAGCGAATAAGCAAGGATTATTACTTAAAGTATATTCTTTTACTCCTGTTTTCTATTGGGAGGTTTGGGATTTTTCTCCTTACCATTAACTTTATAACTATGAAGAACATGTTTGACGTGAATCTCATTTTAGAGCTTATTTGATATTTCATTTTGATACACAGCAGAAAAAAAATGGCAACAAATTTTACCAGTTGAATGCTTTTGTAATTTAAATTAACTGAATAAATTATAATAAGCTTGAGCCCTAGGATAAACGAAGTAATTTCACGTGTTCAATTTACTATGCTTATTTTTTTAGAAGTAATTATAGCATCTTATAGAATGCAGGATTTTGGATTTCTTTACACCTTCTCACCTTCATTTTGTTTCAATTTTTAAACTAGCAACTCTATTTCAGTTTATACAGGGAAAAAAATGTTACCAAATTTTTGCCTCTTTAAGTTCATAACTGACCTGGGACAAGGATGCTCTTAGGCGGGCTATACTCTGCCTGACTGTACCACTTGAAAGTACCAGCTACCCAGGCTGCCTGCCTGAGCCTCTGCTATAGGTCACATCCAAGGTAAAAGAGCAGCAGAGGGAGAATCAGAGACGCACTTCAGCTGTACCCTTTCATATTGTGCTGCATTCACACAAACTGCCACAGAAATTGGGTGCTGAGGAGTAGTGTCTGACCTGGGGAAGACTTTGGAGGAAGCAAACATCAGTTCCTGCCAGCTCTGTTAGGACAGCAGTAGAGTCTGGCAGGAGGACCAGACAGCTGAGGTCATTCACATCTTCAGCAAGCAGCTGTTTGCTTCAGGGAGCAGCGGTCACAGCCCTCAGATCCTACAGACACTCTGCCGGCAAGCAATACTCTATCAGGCTGCTGTTAACAGTTGCCTTCTATCATGTGTCCGAATATTAAGCCTGGTTTAGATATGAATTATCTAGACCGACGCCAACTAAACTGTAGGCAAACTTTAAACACAGTCTTGTTCTTAAACAATCTGCCTTAGAATATTAATTCCAGTATACTTAAAGCAGACAGCAAGGGGAAAACAAACCTGTTTGATGGGGGAAAAGCATTGACCACAAAGCAGAAAAGCTGAAAGAAACAAAATAGTCTATTTATAGAAGTTGCCAACTAGTTCTTTTTTCAACTTCAAATCACTTTCCTGGAATTCTTTTGTATAAAATTTCCATTTTACTGATGAGTGGGAGGAATCGCAACAAAGCAAGAGAAGCAGGCGGCCTGTTTTTTAAATGATTGTTTATATTTGTCCTTCTTGGATTCTTTTCCCAAAACATACCACAAAGAACATTCCTTCTCTTCTCGCAGTCATGTCTCTTTCTTTTCCTCTCAGTTTTTCTAGTGACTTCCATAAGGCTAGGATAGTGTTTTGTGGAGATGAGATTCATAAAAATGAAGAAGAAACTCACTGGGATACAGCTAGACAAGAGCACTACAAACCCAGCTTTATCTTCTACCTTTGCTACAAAAATGCTTTGTTACCTTCATTGAGGCATTTATTTTCTCTTCCATGGCTTTCCACCTGTGAGATGTAGATACTAATTCGACTTTCCTGGAAATATTCTGGTGAACAAAGCTACTTTCTGCTATGTACAACAACCACAGTGACATCTAATCAAGAAGAAATTTTCTCCCTTTTCCTTTCCATTTCCCCTGTTCCTTCCCCGCACCCTCCATTTTTGGAAATGTTTGCTTGCATTGATTTTCATAAAAGAAATATTATAAGAATACATACTCTTCCTGGCAATTAGAATGCAATTATCCCTGCTTATCACCCCTTGAAAACACACTAAGTTCCCTTCCTTCAAAAGGGTATTACTGTGTCTTTACACATTTGCTAGGCCAAAATTCTGAGTGTCTTTAGAGTGTGTTTAGTGATTCTTTCAACAAAACAGCGATGATGTGCATCCCACAGCCAAATGCTTGATGGTCAAGAACTACATGTTGCCTTCCTAGCAGTATATAAGAATGAATGTTCCAGCACACTTTATCAAACGTAGCATGGGCTAAGGAAGACTGAAGTCCATGAATGACTCCAGATATAAAGAAACCTGACAGTCAGAAAAAACATAGGTCATTTGCTTATTTAGAAAGTAGCCTTGGAGCCTGGCAAGGCCAGACTAAAGTTAAAATTAAATAGTAACTAACATGAAATTCACAAATCAAACCCAAGCTTGGGCACACATTAAGAAATTTGACAGACTGGCTTATGTAGCATCTGAAAATACTAAAGCCAAGTTCAACTCAAACAGCAAATTCCTGACTGAATTCAACAGCCCAGCTAGACAGGCTGCAAAAGGAAGATGTGGAAAGGCAGAATGAAAAGCAACTGACAGTTCTTCCCAGTTGGCCTGGGCTTATTTAGATATCACATCATCGTTGCTTCTCAAACTCTTTTTCAATTAGTTATTTGATTCCTATAGCAAATACATTTTCAGACTACAGATTGAGTCTTATTTACTGGGCTACCCAAATTATACTTTTGATTTTCTTCTTCTGCTATATATATATGTATACACATGCACATACATATATACAAATGATTATAAATATATCTGTATAGAGCCTTAGAGGTGCTTACTGAAAGAAGTAATTCTTCCAAGTATCCAGATCTATAATTACATCAAAATGGTTTTACGTGACATTTAAGAAATTTGCCAAAGGCACACATTCTGTGCTGTCTCAAATGAAGTTTGCTTTTTCCCACCACGTCACTATAAAGTAATGTTACACCAAACAGGCTGATGTAATATCATGTCTGACTGAGGTATAATAGCAATGCAGCTAGCCTGATGTAATCCTGGAAAAAGGACATTTGTCACATTTCCATTGTCTAGGCAGTGGGTCCTAACTTAATATAGAATCATTTAATCATAGAATAGCTAGGGTTGGAAAGGACCTTAAGATCATACAGTTCCAAATGCCTTGCCAGGGGCAGGGACAGCTCCCACTAAACCATGCCACCCAAGGCTATGTCCAACCTGGCCTTGAACACTACCAGTGATGGAGCATTCACAACTTCCCTGGGCAACCCATTCCAGTGCCTCACCACCCTTACA
>JASSUY010043963.1:10813-20993 GCA_032466535.1 Forpus xanthops | reverse complement strand
TATGTTATACCTTAGTTACTGAACGGTCCTTATCTCAACCCATAGGAGTTGCATTCTTTCGGTTCCCCCCCCCCCCCCGGGTGAAGTGGGGGGGAAAGAAGGTTGGGAGGAGTGAGTGGGCAGGCAGATTGATTTACACCTGAAACCACGACAGATGATCAAGAGATTTTCTCTGAGACTGGACAGCCATGAATGGCAGGGTGTGTGGGATATTATGGGGAAGTATCTAGGGAAGTGGGTTTCTCCAGTGTTTCGGAGCTTCATTACTGAACAAGTGCAAAATCCAGACCAATTATTAAAACACTAAAAGGAGGTGTGTTGTCATTCTGGTGGTAGCAGTAATGGTTTGTGTTGCACCTTAGTCACTGGACTGTCCTTATCTCAATCCGTGGGAGCTACATTGTTTCGATTCTTCTTTCCATACCCTCCCCCCACCAGAGTGGAAGATAAGAAAGAGTGGGGAGTGAGCGAGCAAACTGCATAATTTATGGCTTAAACCATAGCACCCACTTAAAAAATTGTACAATGAAGGGATTTGATGGTATTTTCACAGCAGATATGATAAAAGTTAAAAAGTTTCAAGCGTTGTTTGTCAATCAATCAGTCATTTGCTAGTTAACTGCACTTCCCACAAGTTATTATAATGGTTAAACAGAAAATGTGTAAATGTGTTACACTTTTATTAATACTAATCTTCTGGACACTGAGGATGAGGCTTGGGTCTAGTTTGAACCTCTAATTTAAGTTGCCTAGTATTAATTTAGTGTTAGGATACTCAAAGTTATTCAAGACAACTGCGTAAGGTTCAATTATGATTTAAGGCTTACAGGATATCCATTCCTTCCTGGAACAATAGCTGGAGAAATATCCTGTGGCACCTCAAGTGATAGATACTACATTGGTATGACTGAAAACTGTGTGAGAAAAAAAAGAGTTTTTTCCAACTTTCTGCCTGATCTTGAGCCCTAGAAAAATGTAAGTTTCTCAGAGCAAAGAAAGTGAATGAGCATGTCAAGAGACAAAAGAAGAGAGAAATTAGATATAATGAAAAAACATAAATATTTCTGTCCCAGGGATATCTTTTTTAATGCATGAGGAGGAAGCTTAGAGAAAAGAAAGTAAAACAGATTGACAGACTGAATGATTTAGAACAGAGGCCATCTGAACGGAATGGGTATCTTGGATTCCCAAAATTATTACAGCCTAGGTGGAAGCAATACAATGCAAAAAATTAAGGCACTGTGTATCTGTCTTACTCAGAATGAAGGACATTCTTTTATTCTATTTATGCATAATTTGTCTTATCTGCCATGCAAGTCTCAACACAGGCAGTGATCTGCAAACATTAATAGCAGTATGCAACAGTATGTCATAAAAATAGCAAGTTGCATGCAAAATAGACTATATACATGTTCAAATATGAACGTGAAAATTTCCAAATTTTGGGGAAGGGATGTGAAATTTTTTCTTTTTCTTGTACAAAATGAGTTAAAATGTATTAAGATTATGATCAAACCTAAGGATAAATTGTAATCATGGAATTTTTTTGATTCAAAGTAGACACCAACTAGTCACCTATGCATTCATAGGCAGAAACTGGGGCTTCTACAATACTTCATCACATCCTAATGTAGATATTTAACAGAAGCAAGTGAATCAACTATATCCTAATTTCACTTTCCTGGAAGCTTAGCATTAACGTCTATGTCTAAGATAATCATATTTTAGATGTCTAAAGTTAGGTAACAAAATCCACATACTAAGCTGCCTGTGCAAAAGAACCATTTAAAAAAAAAAAAAAAACCTTCAAAGAAACATGATACCTTCAAAGTCAGAAATAGCAATCAAAAGTCTGCTGACAGGAGTACTTCTGTGAGACAAAGTCAACTATGAAGACAAACAATAAGAATGAGAATAGTGTAAAAGTGGCGAATCATAGAACCATAGAATCATAGAAGAGTCAGGGTTGAAAAGGACCTTAAGATCATATGGTTCCAGCCCCCCTGCCATGGGCAGGGATACCTCCCACTAAACCATGCCACCCAAGGCTCTGCCCAACCTGGCCTTGAACATTGCTGAAAGTTTTAAATTAGTTTAGGTTTGAAAGAATTTAAAACTAAAATTGAATCAGCAGCTTCTGGTAATCTCAAGTCTGGAGAGTAATGGACATTAGAAGGATTTATTGACAAGAAAGTGTTCAATTACTTAAACACAGATTTTTAGTAGCACGTGAGACAACCATATTCCATCTGTGGTGCAACCAGTGCTGAACAAGGAGTATATCCCATAAATCCTGTGTCATGTCTGTCAGCTGTTACATTCAAAATCTCGTGGGGCATGAGGGCAGAACTTCATTTGAAAAGCCAAAAATTTACTGTTAAAATGATTTTGAACAGCCTAATCGAAGATATATTATTAAATTAGTTAAAAAGATGGAAATAGTTCAAATTATATAAAGGTTAAACTTATACAAGCTCTCTGTTATCTCTTCCTCTTTGGTGTTAAGCTTTTCTATGGTTTTCATGTCCAAAGGTTATTAGATGCAGCTGGGGAGGGTATTTAGAGTGACATATTGGTATCCTAAGTTCTTTGCTGGAAGTAGTGTAATGTTGATGACGGGGTCTCTCTTTTGGTGTCGGGAAAGGGTTATAACATCTATATTTATGGTTTCTTTCCCTTTATTTAGGATTTGTTTATGATAGATTTTCATATTTTCTATTGCATTCTATGCCTTGCTTTTGTCTTACATAGTTCATAACACATCTGTATTTATCATGTATTCTGTAATTTACATAAATTGCAATTCTGCCTTTTTTTTTTTTCTATTTCAGTAACTGGTGTTTGGTGATATTTTTATAGCCTTACACCTCCTGTATTCCATACATCCCTTTTCTTGTTATATTATATCTGTATTCAGTACCACTACTTGGTCTTGCTCTACACCATATAATTATACTAAGGTAATATATATTTCATTCCACCCAGTAACTACTTGCTTGTTACTATTAACTACTATCTGTATAAAATTATACCTATATCACAAAATTATATCCAGCCAAATTATAATATTAACATTAATTTATTAGTAGCTAACTACCTTAATGTGATGTTATAATTACATAAAGAAAAGAAAAGGGATCTTGGAGATAAAAAGGAGCTAGGAGCTAACAGGGAGCCATGAAACACTAAATCTCACCAGGTCTCTTTTAATGATCTGGGCTGGAGGGAAACATGATCCATATGGATGTGCAGTGTACATGTTGAAGTGGCATAATATTTCTATAGTTAGACAAGTCTTTGCATTCTTCCTTAGCTAGTTCTACCAATGGGAAAGGATATTATATTTCCCTTAGGTGCCAATAAATCTACCCTCACCAGTAGCACTTATGTAGGGATATGAAAGGGATCATTGCAACACATGAAAACTTGTAATTAGATTTTTTTTAAGGTTTCTTGAATTCTTAAATGGCTTAATTTTTCTTACTATGAAAGTAATATTGTACAAGTTATGGTTTTCTACTCCAGATACAAGACTGATTATCAGGTAAGGCTGAAAACTTTGTGGTTTGTAATTTAATATTTATGGATATTGCAAGGTTCCTGGATTAGATCTTTCATTTCCTAGTCAGCATTCCTTCTATGATTCAGATCTCAAAGCATCTCACTTTTACTTCATTGGTAAAAAAAAAAACAAAACATGCCTATACACCACATTATTGCTTAATTAATATCTATATTGCATTTTTTCAAACTCATTTTTATAATCATCAGGAAATATCCTTATTACATTGTGATATTTGATTACTTCTTCATAGTATTCCTTGTGAATTTTTCACCTGTTCATCATATTACTTTATTCATTTTTCAAGAAATTGTTTCCATTATTAAAGCTTTTCTCCTTTTTTTCTGTTTTATTTCTCACAGGTTTTCTTACAGACTGCATATATTTTAATATAGTTGTCAATTAAAGCAGTGTCTCAGATGTTCTGTGAATGACTAAAATATGGAGTGACTGGGTTTGGGTTTGGTTTTTGTTTGGTTGGTTATGTTTTTTTAATATGTCAACACAATTCAAGGAACAGAAACTGAATATAAGTGTGAAGTACTTTTATTTTTTTAATATTGAAATGCAAAGTCTTTTTTCAACTCAGACCAGTACTGTAAGAAAAAAAAAAAAAAAAGCCCAACAAAATCCTTATGCTTATTGTCTTATCTTCAGATAAAAAATTATTTTGTTGCTCATTCTCCAGTTTAGGATTAACATACTTTTAACTGCAAAGACTTTGTGGAGAAGTATTGCATCACAGTTTTCTTACTCCATTCCCTTTTCATCTTTGTACAGCCAAGAAGACTCAGATACTAATGATGTGAAGGACAGGCTGGGAGAAGCTTAAAGGCATAGATATTTCTTTGTGGGTCTGCAGCTAATGGCATGCACCAATTTCAAGTACCCAAAGCTGAGTGAGGAAACAAGCAAATAAAAAGAATAAATAAAGAGAAAATAAGAGAAAGAAAAGGAAAAAAAGCTCCCTAGTGGTCAGCCATGAAGAACAATGGGGACTCCAGAGAAGTCTCCTCTTTCTCTGTCTGGCACAGAACATAGTGATGGTGTTTTCTTACCAGTACAGTTACACTTTTCACTGAGACCCATTCAAGCTCACTATTGGTGGTTTCTGTTCACAAGTTTAGGATTTCATTGACATTGGTTAAAGCATACTTAACTAGGGTTGGGTACTGCACGCATTAAATTCTGTATATTTACATTGCAGTGTGATAGCTGCTATTAGAAAGATCTGTAATTTGTAGTTATCTCTAGGTTTTCTTGTAATATGACTTTACAGGTGTGGTGGGTTAACTTTGGCAGCAGATGGAGGCCATCTCATTGTTCACTCACTCATTCTCCTCAACAGGACAGGGGAAGAAAACAGCATGAAAAACTTGGGAATCAAGATAGAGAGTCTGTTACTGGTTACTCCCATGATCAAAACAGACTCAATGTGTGCCATTCCTGCAGTTTCTCTGCTACCAAAGCCTTGCTGTATACCCCTGACACAACAGGCTAAGATCTACAAGGAGTTCATTGAAGGGATCTTAGTGTAGTGTTACTGACTAAAGTCACAAGCAAAACTGTAAGGAGTTATGGAAACAGTAGGCTGATTTAACACCAGTGGCAATTGTTTTCTGTAAGAAACACAGCATGGTGATAACTCATGCTCTACCAGTGCCAGGCCATGAGTGTAAGGGTACATGGGGCACCAGAGTGATGAGGCTGTACAACAGCATCAGGGTGTGGAGATGAGGGAATCACAAGGTTGGAAATGAATGGCATGCTTCTGAATTGCAAGTGGAGGGATTGTAACACTACTAAGTTTAAAACATCTTAAGTATTGTGCAGAAGACCTTCTTTTCCCACCATGAGGTTACAGTGTGTTGTCCTTCCTTGCAGATTCAGAGACTTAGTAATAAAATGTTTTTTATTTGGTATATCCATAATTGTATTGTATTTGTAATTTAATTATTGGAGTAGAAGTTATAGTTTTATTATTTGAAAATTAAATTATAAAATTGCTTTTTCATTTGTTTTACCTCCTTCTTCTTTTTCATCTTTTTTTGCGCTTATTTAAGATAGATTCATGCTTTCTTTTTTTTTTTTCCAACCCAGATTAAGGTAATTTTTTTTTTTTTTCATTCTCCTTCATATTCCAGGCAAGTGAATTTGCAAACAAAGTTGAAAGAATGAGGCAGTGAGGAAAATGTAGCAACTATTTTGCCTTCAAGGTAAAGGCAGCTTCTTTCTTTAGATACAGATAGTTTCAGGAACTTTTAATGAGACTGAAGTAGTGTGTATTTATTTGCTCTCGATTTATCTTGGAAGTGGTTGTGGTTTTATGCCATTTTTCTCCTGCATGCTGTGAAGAATGAAGATGAAAAGCTTATACTGCCTTCTATGCAAGTAATGGTTACCTGTTCTCTGTTCAAAATAATTTCTGCATTTTGACCTAGAATCTTTGAAAGAATAAACTTAACAGAGCACTTTAAGCACATAGTTGCCGTAAATAATAAAATATAAAATATAACATTTGTGGGGAGATGCTTTTCTGTGCCAATTCTGTTTTCATTTTATGTTGTTTTGTTTTATTGAAATAATAAGGAGTGATCAATGGCTTGCAAATGGATCAGTGTTCCAAATCTTTTTTCCTTCACTTTTGGTACTAACATTACAGAGATTAATGCATTTCAACCTTCAAATCTCTTAGTGTGTGTGGCAGAGAGTTAAAAAGTCTCCAAGGCTCTGTATAAATTCTGACACCTTTTGCCATGTTTTGATGGCGCCGCATACTGCTTTGGCTATTGCAACCTGAGCTAACACCAGTCTGTATCATTCCTAATGGCATACCTTCACTTTCCCCTACAAACCGGGTGTTCTGATCTCTGTTGCTGTTCTGTCTCACTGCATCTTCCTTCAGAGACTTTAAGCTTATATTCGCTGATGCCAGTTTCTCTGACTAGAATCTACCTGTATTAACTGACTAAATGCTGTGTCATTCAAATAAAGTCTCTGTTCTGGCTATCAGAATTTGTTTTTGTGAACTGATTGAAAGTACTTTCGATACCATTATATTTTGGTTTCAGAACTGTTATATTACTTAATCAGTTTGCAGCTTGACAGTTTTACTTCTATGCTTCACATAAATGCATAGGAAGCTTCCAGTACAAATTTATTCCTCACTGTATTTCAAAGCCTTTGCTTCTTTAGCCTTCCCACTTCTTTCATCATTGGATAAATTAATGTAAAATGGTAAAGGAAAAAATCCAAAATACCAGGAACATTCCAAGACTGATTCTGTGAATTAATTTTCCATATGTGTTGCAGACCTCTGCTCCTGAATGCAGTATTTTTCTCCTCAGAATAGAAAATGCTTCACTGAGAGTTAACTGTGTTCAGGATGACTGACTTGAGAACAAAATGGCACTTTAAAGGTCACATATTAAATGATGTTAGGCTTTTATTTGTGCAACATCTTTTTGTATGAGAATAGATCCTGGAGCAAAATTGCACCTGGACTTAGCTCTATGGAAAACTAAGGGTTAAGCAGTTAAGCAAAAGGTAGAAAATGACAACCTGAAAGTCAGTTAAAGGTCAGGTCTGGACTGAAGTATGAGTGTGGAGCATGTCAAAATAACAAGGTATGCCAGTAGACTGAGGAGCTGCCTGGAAGCTCTGTGAGGTCAAAAGGCCAGAATACAGCCCATTGAGGAGAGAGATGTTGATTGGCACATCCTACTTAGTGTGCAGCAAGAAGCACAGAGAATATTTGCAACCATGCTCCTGAAAAAACCATTATTCTGAAGAAGTTGAATACAAGTAGGAAAAAAAGGATAAGAGATGGGTGTCAGTAGTAGAACTTATGTCTTTTGTGGTCTTTCTATAGTTTATCATTTTAGGATGCAGCATGTATTTTAGCTTTAGTTGTATAATTTCTTTTGGGGGGGCTTTTTTGTTTTGGAGGGGTTTGCATTTTTAGTTTTTTTTTTGGGGGGGCATGGAGTTTTGGGGGAAGGGGATGTTTGGTTTTTGTTTCTTTGAGGTTTTTTTTTTTTAACTATAGTCTACCCTGCCCATGCTTACAATGATAAAATAGAAGTCCAGGGAAAACAAAGCATTACTTTTGAGTAGGTGTCATGGGTTCAGCAGCAGCAGTCATTTTTCTTCTCTGGAGTAGCTGGTCCAGTGCTGTGTTTTTGGCTTTCAGACTGGGAACAGTGCTGATAATATTGATAGTTATAGCTTAGAATGTTTTGGTCTGACCAAGGACTTTCAGAGTCTCATGCTCTGCCTGGGAGAAGGGAAAGCCAGGAGGAAGCAGAGAGAGGACACCTGACCCAAATTGACCAAAGAGGTATTCCATACCACAGCACATCATGCCCAGGATGTAAAACCTGGGGGCAGTACCTGGAAGAGTTGAGTCCACGGCTAGATCATCGAGTGGTGAGCAGTTGTACCCTCTTCCCTTGTATTTCCCTGGTCATTATTATAATTGGTGGTAGCAGTAGTGGTTTGTGTTATATCTGAGTTACTGGACTCTTCTTATCATAACCCATGCTAGTTACATTCTTTCTATTCTTCTCCTCATTCCTCCTCTCCCTCACCGCCAGAGTGGGAGGGAAGAAAGTGGGGGGAATCAGTGAGCAAACTGCATGATTTACAGCTTAAACTACGACAGTTGGTATTGTGTGTAAATTGTAAGCAGTAGAGATAAACCTTAAAACTCAAGTCTAAACTAAAAAAGATTATAAATATTAAATACTCATTGGGTTTAAGTAGTTATTTAAAGTTGTACATCTGATTTATCTGATTGTCTTTCTTGCTATTAGTGAACTGAGCCATAGATTTTACATCCAAGTTTTAAAGATTCCGAAATAAAGGTGAGAATGCTTAAAATTTTAATTTTTCTGATTGGAGTTGGGTGTGGAATGATGTTTGGACCAAATTTAAACAAAGCAGACAGTTTAATGTAGAATACAAATCATAAAATCTTCAATTTTGTCAATAATTAGGTTGAGTAGGCTTTGTAATGATATGCATGTCATGCATAACTGTAAAACAGTCAGGCTATTAAAATAAAGAATAAGAAAAGGATGACTAAAATGTCCACCTCTCTGTAACAACCTACTGAACAAAACAAATGCTTCCCAGGTCTTTCTTATTAATGTTAGTGCTGTCAGAGGAAGAAGATTGGGAATTTTCTTAAAGTCTGTGGGCAAATACTTGTCAGTTTGTTTTGAATCTCAGTCAGGGACTGACAAGGACAGAGCAGTACATGATGTGTTGCTAAAGGCTGTAAGAAAACTGTTTGAAGGAGGCAAGCTTCCTGAGCACACAGGAGGCTGGGCAGAAGATAACAGCACAAATCTCCCTCCTGTCCTTCCTCCTACCACCCTCAGTGCAGCAGGGGTCTGAAGAATACATCTTTATCCTCAGAAACATCTTGTATGTCTTTAAATTCTGGACAACCACTTATGTTAAAAGGCTGTAAAATTTTCATCTGTAGTAACTTTTAATTTCCTATGGTGACCGTATTATTTTATTTTCTAAATAATTGTATAATATAAATTTCAAATTTCTTTACAGCTGTTAGAAGTTTCTTCACTATTTGTAAAGAGATTTATGCTCTCCTAATTTTTTTCCTGGCTACAGTACCAAGTTCATAGTGCAAAATAAAATGTTGTAGCTTTCTGTTTTGATCAACATCCCTAAAAATGCTAATGCTCATAAGAATATAAATAATATTTTTTTCAACTCATTTTGCTCTAATATTTTTCATACATTCATAAAACAGAGCATATTGTAGGTTTTATCAGTTGTTTTACTTTAATCATGAGAGAATAAAAATCATAGAACCACAGAATATCAGGTTGGAAGGGACATCAAGGGTCACCTGGTACAAAATTTTTTGGTAAAAGCATGTTCTAAAAGAGGTGGCCTATCATCTTGTTTTGCTGAATCTTAAAATTGTCCATTATAGTAACCATCTTAAGCATTTAGAAAAATTGTATGATCCAGTAAAAATAAACATATAGAATTATAACCACCAAAACCTAACCACCAATATATCACTTTATAGAATTAATTTATTGTCTAGCTTTATATTTCTTAACACAAATTAGCATCTTTTCAAAAAATTAGAAATATTAGAGGTTTATTGTGGGAGAAAAATACTAGTCATCAAAAATTTCTGTCACAAGTGAGAATTAATTGATCTTTTGTGCAAATCTCATTTCAATAGCAGGTTTCACATAACCAGTCTGTGGGATGCTTTATCAAATCAGATTAAACAGAGAATCACAAACATTCTTGAAAGTGAGTGACAAAAACAAGAGAAGAGAAGGAAATGCAAGCTTAAAGTAAGTACAAAATTCTTTCAAATCTAGTGTCCTCTTTGAGATTTTATTTTGCCAGACTTACTGGAATTCCAAGATGTATACTGTTTCACAGAGAATTATAAGGAAGTGTTAACTATAATGTGAGTTATGCTATGCATTTCATAATTTTAATTTTTGTATGGACATCTTCTGAGAGCATGTCATGGGTTCAGCAGCAGAGTCATTTTTCTTTAAGTAGTAGCTGGTGAGCACTGTGTTTTGGATTTTTGGCTTGGGAACAGTGCTGATAACACCA
>JASSUY010043962.1:0-28525 GCA_032466535.1 Forpus xanthops | reverse complement strand
ATGAAGTGATGGGGTGCACTGCATAGTCAAGCTTGGTATGAGGTGATGGGGGGGCACTGCGTGGCGTGGCTAGGTATTAGGTGAAGCTCTGTAGTATTCTCTTTCCTTGTATTTTCTCTTGCATTATTATTGGTGGTAGCAGTAGTGATTTATGTTATACCTAAATTACTAAACTGTTCTTATCTCAACCTGTGGGAGATGCATTCTTTCAATTCTCCTCCCCATCCCCCGGGACTGGGGAAGAAAGAGGGGGGAGTGAGTGAGCAGATCTGTTTGAGGGCCTCAAACCACGACACAAGGGAAACTTGCTTCTTATTAATCCATTATTATATATTAGGCATATATATTAATCCATTAGGTGCGTTATGCTTAAACCTGGAGCAGAGATTCTAGTTTCATGTTCTCCAAAAACTCCAGCTACTGTGAACTGAATAGGAATTGGGAATTCCTTTCAAAATCATACTGCTGGTCCTAATCAAAATTATAATGTCAATAGAGTGTAAGGCCTCAAGTTATTTCTGCTGTGTCCTAAATTGAAATTAAACTTGTTACCTGGGAAATGGCTAAGTGCATATATGAGATTTTTATTTTGTAGTGACTATTTTGTCATGAAAATCAAAGAGAGGAGATGGACACAGCATGCTGTAATCACTGCCATGTTTCTGTGTGAGAATCTGTATCTCCATACCTTTGACTGTTCCCATTAGGTTTTACTCTGTAATATCTGGGAAATAACTTTCCTGTGCTTGTGCAATAAATAGAAAAATGAATCCTTGGTCCATTGCTGAAGTTGTTGGATAGTTTTCCAGTAATAACAACAAAAATCAGTTGTATTAATGAAATAGTTATTCCCTTAGGCACACCAAGGGTCCCAGACTCATTAAGCCCTCTCTTATTGAAAAATGGATTGAAGCCCTGTCAAAAAAAGAAAAAAAAAAAAAAAAGGAAAAAGAGAAAAAGGCAAAAAAAGTGTTTGCTTACATAAAGCGGTTAGTTCTGTTTTGCTGAATAACATTGCAGTCTTAATGGAAATTGCTTAATTGGAACTAAGGTTTAAGATGCTATTTTATTCCTGGTAAAAACACGTTAATGTCCACAAGTTTCTGACTAAAGTCCTGCCCTCCTTACTTCTCCCTCTCTCTCACTCTTCCCATCTGTCCTTATCCACAATACCATTTTAAAACAGTGTAACTTACTTTTCAAGTGCTGAGGGATGACAGCTTTTAACTGGATAGTATCCTATTTGGAGAAGTATGCCACTGTTTTGCAAGTTGGAATATGGACTGCAATTGGTTTCATGGATCTACTTAATCTCCAGCATCTGGAGATTTTAACTGAAGTGCAAATGAGAGTCTAACAGAAGCATATTAATGAAGTACTAACCACAGGCTTTTGCTCTGCTACAAGATACACTAAACAACACACATGGTATCATAAAATCATAGAATAGTTAAGGTTGGAAAGGACCTTAAGATCATCCAGTTCCAACACCCCTGCTATGGGCAGGGCACCTCCCACTAAACCATGCCACCCAAGGCTATGTCCAGCCCAACCTTGAACACCACCAGCAACGGAGCACTCACAAGTTCCCTGGGCAACCCATTCCAGTGCCTCACCACCCTTAGTAAAGAATTTCTTCCTCAGATCCAATCTAAACTTCCCCTCTTTAAGTTTGAACTCATTACCCCTTGTCCTCTCACTAGAGTCACTCATGAAGAGTCCCTCCCCAGCATCCCTATAGGCCCCCTTTCAGATACTGGAAGGGTGCTATGAGGTCTCATAGGTCAAATAAGCAAGGTATTAGATTACTTCCAGGTGCAAAAATTAATGTATTTGATTTTAGTCAGGTATTGCATATGCAGCTCATTAAATTGGACTCTGAGGAGTTCTGTTTCCAAACAGGTGATGGATCAGCACTAGTTGTTACTCCAAGGATATATACGTACAGAAAAAGCTATGGACTGTTCTTTATGTGAAACATTTTGGATTTCCCTACTTGATGCAGCAGGGAAGAGCGCTAATAATCTATGCCCTGACTGAAAACTGTGCTAGAGGGCTTGAAAAATGCAGCACTGATATGCAGGTCCCCAATTAGATGCAGTGTTTACCTTTTCAACTCATGCTCCCCTCTCTGATAAACTGAATTCCTTGAAGGTTTAATGTCATTCATTAAACGCTGCAGGAAACCTACAAACGAGAAATGTCTTAGTACCCTGCTCAGTGACATTTTAGTGTGGTTATAGGCAAAGGAGCAACATAACTCAGTAAACAGTGAAGTATTTTGTGGTTGAAGTTGCAAATGCAGAAATCATAAAATCATACAGCACTTTTGGTTGGAAGCAAAGATCATTTAGCAACCAAAGATCATTGGTACTTGAAGATTTATTCCAACTTCCTGCCATGGGAAGGTACATCTTTCACGAGATCAAGTTGCCCAATGATCTTTAATGTCTCAAGTGGTGAGACACTCACGACTTCCCTGGGCAACCTTTAGATCCTTCTAAAGAAGTAAGATCTTTAGATCCTTCTTTTAAGGAGGATACAAATATGTGCTTTTCCATTGTGGACTTCATAAAAGGAAGAGTAATGTTTAAGTGAGGGGTGCCCATGTACATCCAAATGCCTGCTAAAGATCATTTTTTCACAGTAAGAACCCCTTAGAAATACCTAGGAGTCTTACTCCATGGAGATAGATAAGCAGGGTCATCCAGAGGGAAGTAAGGGAGAAGAAAAAGATTTGATCTGTGTCCTGATGGATGATACAAAGTGAAGTGTTAAATGGATGCAGTGAGAGATTTAGAGCCAGGAAAAAAAAAAAAAAAAACTGTTGAAGGTGTCTAAAAAGATCTAAGAAAGGTGCTGATCTTGGAATTATCTTACAGCATCCCTTTTCCCATCAGTGTCCTTCTCTGATTCTAATAATTAATGTCACCTCCAGGTCACAAAACTCTGTGACGCTTTTCCCAGTTTCAAGCCTCAGTAGGAAAAATAATGTTATTTTCCTATTCACTGTGGAGAACTACAGAGAAATATCAATAGAAAATGCTGAAATACAGGGGTTTTTTTTGTACAATTCTGGTGTATCACCACTAATGATAGTGTTATCTAATCCAGGGTTAATATACTTTTATGTTGTGAGATCAAATAGAAGAAACAAAGGCTCTGTTGAATTTTAAAGAGTATTTTGAGATCAGTAATAATTCTGGTTGTTCTTAGATGATAGGAATACACTGAGGCCATCTTATCCTCTACCTGTCTATTTACCCTTTTGTCTTTTTTTCTGTAGCACTCACAGCAGTAGCATGTAAACATCACTAACAGCTATCAATCTACTACTGCTATTTTGGTATTTTTAAGCTCTTCTATATCAGAAATGTGGTAATATAACAAGACTGATAGGTCACATTAATACTTCAAGGATTGTGTATTAACATGAGCCAGACACTTCTTTCTATCCCTGGTTTCTGGCTCTGAGTATTGCAGTGCTCAGACAGGACCGGGGCAGACTTTGATGTGCTACACACTGTACAAACAAGTGGAGAAGATAATCTGTATGAAGAGTCTCTTTAAAAATGAAAGGATCTTTTTTGTTTCTGCTTTACAGGTGGTTATACAAAATGTAGAGACATTTACAAGCTTCTATACTGGTATCATGCTTGACAGGTATGGTAGAAATAAGATTTCATCTTGGACCTCTTTGTTCTAGTCAGTACTTCAGTAATGCTTCATGTCTTTCATCACTGGCTGTCATGATGTCTTGCTTCATCTTAGATTTTTCCAGTATGACTTTTATTATGAGATGGACAATGGGAAAATGTATGTTCCAACACAAGTACTAGCAAATTATCATGTGTATCAGCCCCCAACAGGAAAAATGCAGAGATTTACCACTGAGCTTGCCTCAAAATTGTTTTATCCTCATGGAACATAGGCAGTGTCAATAAAAAGAATTCTGAAGTTAGTCCATTGGCTTTAGTGACCCTGTTTAAGTTTGAACCCGTTACCCCTTGTTCTGTCACTACAGTCCCTCACGAAGAGTCCCTCCCCAGCATCTCTATAGGCCCCCTTCAGATACTGGAAGGCTGCTATGAGGTCTGAATGTTCCATCTGTGGCAGTGTTCAAGGCCATGTTGGTTTGGGCTTTGAGCAGCCTGGTGTAGTGGAAGGTGTCCCTACCTAAGGCAGGGGGTTTGAAACTGGATGATCCCAAGGTCCTTTCAAACTGAAACTATTTGATGATTCTATTTATTTGTCATGTTGACAACTAAGGTAGGGTGATTAGTGGGAAATAAAGTTGTCCAAACTGCAACAAGGCTTCTACAAAGACATGGCAGGAAGGAACTAGAGCCTCAAAAACAGGCCAGACATGATTGTGTGCCCACTGTGCAAAAAGCTGGCATCAGTTATCAGGGATGCAAAGATGTCATTGTTCTCAAACTATATGCGTCTAAAAAAAAGAACTTAAACCAGTGACAAAATTAGAATTACTACCAAAATGCAGCATCTTTCTTGGGAGAAACACGAGCAGGAAACAACGTTAAATAATGTAAAGATCAAACTGCAAAGGTTAAGACAACTGTTGATACCTGAATTTAAAGATGGCCTATTTACTTCTGAACTCTGTGCTAGATGGCAGTGAATAGGGCTAATCAAGAATAGTTTAAATAACAGCTCCACTTCAGAAAACTTTGATTCACTGTAGTCAAAATACTTCAACATAATATCCATATGAAACTATTTCTCAAGAGTGTCTCCCACTTACATGGTATAAGCTGTGTGAATATTGATTGTCACAGGTACTTGACACTTTTATTGCTATCAGTAAATCTTCCTCTCACATGTACATAATATCCCAAGAAATGTGAGAAAAGATGAGTTGACAAAATCATCTGGAGCCTGATAAATAAGTTGCAAAGTTATTAGTTCATAGCCTTCTAGTTACAGAACATATCCTACCAAATGTGCGTATCAAGACCCATATAACAGTTCTCAGATAGAAATAGTCTCTGTGTTACCACTACTACTGTAAAATCAATTTTAAAAGCCCTTTTTTTTCTTTGTTCCTAGTATTTAGGATTACTGGATAACTTGCCATATGGTTGATAGGAGAAGCTAGGTGTCCATATTTGACATATTAAGTCAGAGCACTTGCTTTACATCCATCTTTTTTCAAGGTGGAGGCCTGACCTAGGGAACATGCTGACTTCAACTTAAACATTGGTCCATAGACTGGCATCTCCACAACTTCTTTCTTTCCTTCATTTTTTTTTTTTTTAGTTATGCATCAGCATTCCATAAAACAATACCTTTTCTTCTTTTTTTTTTTCTCCAAAACTTGCAAAAATACTTCCTCAAGCAGCACCACTCACCTTCCACTTAATTGAGAAATGGAAAATATCTGCAAAGGTATTTTCTCTTGCACTTCCCCATGTGAAGCCTGCTGTCTTCCTGGATCAACCACAATGTTGTTAGAACCGTGCGGCCACTACCATACTGTGTCTTGCAGCTTTCAAGTCTTGTCTCTTCTCATAGTGTTGCTTTCACTATTGCTTCTGGAAAAAGAAATGTAATCTGTTTCTATCTGTTACTGTAATTGCTAATAATTTTTGTTTTTCAGTCATAAAATCTCTGGGTTTAGGTAACCTGTGTATCTTCCCATGTGTCTAATGTATCAGCTGAATTTCAACAGCGCAGCAATTCTCATCTGTTTGCTTCCCCTTATGTCTCTAGATCTGCTCTGGTTGGTTCTAGCGGCTTTTCCATTTTAGTTCTGTTTTGGCATCTGGGTATCAATTTAACATTTGCAGCCAGTCAGATGTCTCTTCTTTATACAGCTCACCACTTTTTATCTAGTTCAGATACAGTCAATTTTAATATCCTGGAAAACATAAGCCTTTGTGTCTCAATGAGCTGTCTTTTCCCACAGTTCTTGTATTCAGTCCTGCTATATTGACAATGTCAACTTCATTTTCTTATATTGTTCCAACATTTAAAGTTATATTTTCTCTCTTGCTCTCTCACTTTACATGGTATAACCTTACTTGAGTCCTTATTTTACACTGTTTTTAGGAAATAGATATTATTTTTTTCCCTTTGCTTTTGTCATAGAGAAAAGAGACTAGGACCTGTTCTTTGTTCTGCGGGCAAATGTCAGGCGTGCCTTATGTACACCCTTCCAAATGTTCTTGGCTGAAGTTTCTGTCTGAAGATTGGGTGGTGTTATTCATGCCCTAGTTAGCATTCCTGGCCTGCAGTATCCCACTGGTGTGCCAAGTCATTGATGGGGAAACTATTAATTTCAGAGCTCAAACATAGACCAGGGAGTTTGCCCTGGCCTTGCTTAGCTTAAATATATAGATCAATCCTGAGTTAACTGCTCATGTTACAGCATACAAAGCACAGTTTCATTACTGACCTGTTCCCCTGCTAGTTTACTGAGTGATGTTGAATCTGAATTGCACATCCTGTGATCTCTGTTTTGGGACACATAAGGCCTGGGGCCAAATGGAATTCACTGTTGACACAGTAAAAATGAAGTAGAAAGGTTGCATAGGAAAAAATCTAGTATAAATATTTAAAATACTTAATCCACACCTAATTAATGAAATATGGCTGTAGTCTGTCAAACCATACAACTGGGAAGTGTCCATGGAACCTACTCCCCATAGTAAGTTCACAACCTTCATTTGAGTCTAGGGCCTCATGAGATGGCACCTTTTCTTCCCAGCTGTGTTCCAGCACCAATGTCATTTTCTGGCTGGACTGACTCGATTGCAAAGATACAGGCATATGGGACAGGGGAGAGGCCAGATTGTCACAGTGTGTGTGTGAGTTACAGGTAGAAGATAAAACATTGTGAAGATGAAGTCAGTGGTATGTATGTGCTGCTTAATGCATGAGATTTAAAGGGTCTAAATTGTGTGATGTGGCACTAAGAAGCTCATATATTCAACTGCACAACTAAGGAGATGGAAGGGTTTTGGTGCCACAAAGGAATCAGCCTGTTTCCAAACGATGGAGAAAAGTACAAGGTTACTGGCACTAGCAGCAATGGTTTCTTCTGACATCAGAGCACTCCTTAGAGGTCTGTTGTCTAGGGAATGACCTGCTATCAAGGCTCAGATCTCACAAGCTGAGCAAACAAAGGATTAAAGTTGCCACAAAATGTCGTAGGGGTATAGGCCAGACAGAGCTTGAAGGACTATTGCAGAAATATGCCTCAATACACAATTGAAGTATATTTAGCTCTGTGATTGAAAAAAAGTAGCAGGCCACAGAATTACTACAAATCAGACACCTAGAGGAAGGTAATAGCTTGGGAAAAATTTGCACATATTTTGCTCTTAAAATACTTTTGCATTCAAGGGAGAGAGATATTTAGGAAGTAAAATAGATTAGCACAGACTATTCACAAGGAGTAAAAATGTAATGTTGCAGTGCAAGCTCCTTGAAAGCATGAAAAACAAGGGATGATTTTTTTTTGTGCATTTAATGAAGATTTGGGTTGGTGACTATGTCCATGAAAACTGTCTTTATTTCTTTCCAATAATAACCAAACTGATTTAAATTTCTTAGAGCCAGTGTATGCCTCTGCTCTATATTTAAGACTTCTGATGATTTTCTCTCATAGCATGTTCCATTTAGAAATTGATGATTCTTTTCTTCTTGTTTTGTGTTTTAGCTTGTTTTTTTTTTTTCCTAGACAGTCTTTCAAGTGCACTCACAACATGATCTTCAGTCTCAATTTTATAATTGCTTCTGCTTAGACACCAATTACATTGTGCTGCATCCACCTGTAATATAAAATAAGATTTCCTGAGTGTGGTCACAGTGCTCTTTGTAAGATACCTGAAAGGAGGGAAATGAGATGTTTTTGTTTTAAGAATACCAGTGGAAAATTATTGTTTGGTACTGGTTGCATGAAGATCTCCACACCAGGTGATCAGTATTGAGTACATGCAGTTGAGTATGTAGCATTCTGCTGTGTTATAAGCTCTTTCAAAATAAATATGTGGTCAGTTGGACCACGCACTGTTATAGTGCACAGGTCTTGTGGGAGGAAAGGAATTTGGATGTTGAGAATATCAACAAGAGCTTGGACAGAAAGTAATTTAGAAAGTGAAAGGGCACTCTGCACAGTAGATTGTAACCCAACTGCTGATGGCTGGCTGTCTTTTGCTATATGAGATACCCTGAGGTGTCTTGAGACATTAACTGTGGCTCAACAGCAGGACTTATAGGGGATATATAATCTCCTGGAGCAGCAGCTGGAGGTCAGGCTGCATCTGCTGACATCTGCAATGGCCAAGATTTGTAAATGTCAGCAACTGAACCTGTATTTCTGAACCTATATTTCTGTGGCAGATGCAGCATCTGACTGCCATAGTCCTTGCACTCTTCTATGGAGCATGCTCCAGGCTCATCCTCCCATTCATTTTCCTCTCTTTGTTTCTTATTCTAGTTGAACCCTTCTGTCAGCACATAAATCTCAAAAGAAGGCATTATTTTCATCTTTTTCTCCTGGATTTTGAAACTGTAAGACCTTTACAGAAAGCTCCTCAGGAAGGTTGAATGTGCAGCTGGCAGGGGAAATGCAATGACCAGCAGTGAGGCTGCCGTGGAGACATAGCCTAAGGCTAACAATAGTAAAATCTTATCAGTGGGTATTTAATAAAAGTTTGGGAAAAAGCAAGGAATCTGCTATTGCAAACATAATTTATGTTGGTTGACATGGCAGCTAAGAATCTTTTACTCCTTTACACTGGTTGTTATTCTGTCAGTGCAAGTGTTTGCATATTGGTCTTTTTAACATAGTAAATACCACTGGTCTAAGCTTAGCCCAGAAGATAATTTAGGCTTAATGTCTTCTGGGAGTTACCAAAATCATGAACGTGAGTGACTCTGAGGAAATAGTACTTTATGGAACAGAACTACTGCTAGATGCTTGGTGAAAAAGCTGGGAGATGATGTGTCTCCCTCATCAAAAGATATGGATCACACAATGACGCAGTGTACGAGAGTGCAGGAATAGTGTTATCAGACGGAGATTTGATTTCTCTACCTCTGCATGTCCGCTTTCCATCAGTACTCTGCTTAGAGAGCAGTTTAACATATGGAAATGAGGGCAGATCTAATCACAGGAAGATTATAATATTAGGAACAAAAATAAAATAATTGGTGTGCTGAGCATCCTAGCTATTTGTGTACAGACATGAGAAATGAAGATAAACACAAAGATTTGAAAGCTTTAATACATAATCAAAAATACGTTTAATTGCTGTAGCAGAGCTTTGAGGTAAGTGCATATGACTGTACTTTCAATAGAAAATGACTGAGGATCATTCAGAAACAAAAGGAAAAGGGTAAGAGAGAACATTGTGCACCAAGATTGCCTGTCATTAGTAGTGTTAAGTAACTTCTAGGTTAAATTCCAGGAAAGGTGAATTGGAGTGAGAAGGACTGAAGGAAGATTGACATTTCTTTAAAAAAGGTAAAACAGGCAAAAGCAAACAATTCCATTGCATATAAAGGAGACTATTTTAATAAATAGCAAGTTGGTTAAAGCTTGAACTCAGAAAAAAAAACCAAGAAATAGAATAATAAAGATGAACATAATATAAAATGAAAGAAAATAACACGAAAATGTAGGCAGAAATATTGAAGCACTGAGAAGTATGGAGTGCAGTGTGTAAGAGATATCAAGATTAACAAGAAATCATTCTTAGAGTTATAAGAGAGACATCATGGAAAATCTTGTTCTGATACTCAAGTTAATGTGGTTCTTAAGTTTCTCTGTAAAAGGTCAATGATGAGCAGATGTCTGGAAATGCTAATATTAGTGATAAAAGGAGAAGATTTCTGAGATTCCTTCTTTGAACAAGGAAAGTAAAAATTAAAAGTAATTACAAGACCTGATAAATTCCCAGTTAAAACAATCTCATGGTTTTAGTAATTATCTCTACCTTAAGAACTGAAGAACTAAATCAATAGCACAATCAAATTATATCATTATATGAAACCACTGTAATTTTCTTCCAAGACAGAGTTATCTGTTTGTACAGAGAAAATAAAGAGGAAAAAACAAATCTTAATTTTAGAAAGGTTTTGGTTTATGCTGTCAAGTTTCTGACAAGGAATAGAAACAAAAAAACATGAAATCACTGCCATAATAATTCACATAAAATAGCTACCATTACAAAAGAGAAAAAATGCACTTGTGGGTTTCTGCGGAAATCTACCTTGTATCTGATGAATAAATTCATCAACTGTGTAAACAATGGGAGAAAAGAGTTCATCTTTTCAGTTTGCTTATCGTATGAACCTGGGAAAGAAATCAGATACACGAGCTGACGTGAATAGAACTCAAAGTCATTTGCAAACTGGTAAAACAGTCTTGCCTAAAGAAAAGAAAAGGGAATGGGGGGAAATGACAATCAGTCAGTAGGGACAATATGAGTTGTTACAGCTGGAAAAAATATCAACTATATAACTATAGGATGGAATGTGGCTATAGTAAATCTACAGAAAGGACATCTGGGAGTTGGAGAACAACTCAAATATGAACCCAAAAGATTGTAGGGTGAAAATAGAAAGCAAAGACTCTAAGAGATATAAATTAATTGTCTCTTTCAAGTCTAGTAATATGTAAGGAATGATAGAACTTCACATTTTGGACCTAATAGTGTGCAGTAATTAAAGGTTAATCAAGATGACGATGACAAGAATAAACAGGAGCCTAGAAACCAAAGCAGTCAAAGAAAGACTGAACAGCTTCTTCAGATACTGAAAAGAAAACAAACTAATTCCCCACTGATTGCAGTGGGAGATCAGACATGCCCATTAGTAGACATGCCTACACTATGGACACCTAAATAGATGGTGAAGTTCTGATCTGAATCACACCACAGCATTGTGGATTGATTATCTGGAAGCTGTGAGATCTCCATCACTGAATGTCCTTAATAAACAGGGTTGGAAAGCACTCTGTCAGGAATGAAGAAGGTGTGTAACTAATCATGACTCAGGACAAGGAGGTGAAATAAATGGTCTTTTAAATCCATCTGGGAAAACCAGGACATGGAGCCTGAAGCCATTCATGCACTTTGTATACCTAGATCAAATGTTCCTGTACTTCAGCACAGACGCTGAACTACAATCAGTCATAATCTTGGAATCTCTGAATGACTCCCTGCTGGAACCTCCTCCTCTCTGTTGGCTAAATAGAGAAAGCCTCAGGAAATGAGCCTGTCAGTAGATTCAGCAGGCTAAATCCAGCACCTGAAGTTAGCAGGACTGAGTTGCACCTAGTCTCCCCTGGATTTTTTTCAGCAATATTAAGGCTTCCACGGGTACATGTGTTAAAAGGGGTGACTGCTTCCATCCTGATTTAGTGCTATGCCTTATTATTTCATTGCCCAGTGTCTGACTGTCTGCTACAATGACACAGTCTGGCTCTTGATAGCTAGGCAAATGCTCTTTTATTTCTAGTCTAAAGTCAATCAATCTGCTAACAAAGAGCTTTTGAAGCAGGACTCCCACTACTGCTTCTTTCCACTATGTTAATTGTAAATACATTTAAAACTACTCTGCACCCAAGTTTTTATCTCTGCAGAATGGACTTACTATGCCACTAATTTCATGGGTGCTGTGAAGCAAAGAAGCGTGAAGTATATTATTCCTGGAAGGAACAGGCCATAAAATCAATTTAGCTTGTGTGCTCTATCAGTGCCACTGACACCAGCTTCTTTCTTTATATATACAAATATATATAGGAAGAGGCATTTCTATCACTTCAGGCTAACGTGATTTTAAAGTAACATGGACTAGGTGATCTCTAAGGTCCCTTCTAACCCAAACCATTCTATTACAGTATGTTTCTATGAAGTAAAGCTGCACCATAAGGAAATGGTCCTAACAATGGCCAAAGAAACTGGGGAGATATTTTTTCACTGAAATGTTATTCACAGCAGTTAGTACCTAGTGCATGTGCCTTGTATCGTTCAAGGATGAAAATCATCGTACCAAGTGAGGTGGGACAGGGCTCACTAGTAGGTACCAACAAAATGAAGATATCTACAGACACCCTGGTGCATGGGAATAGCATAAAGAACATGAGTGCAGTATGAGTACAAGTAGTTGACAGGCTCATCTCTTCCTTTCCACACTGTTAGCATTTTATAGCTCCTACAAATGTAGAATAATAGGCAATCCAGATGCAGTCATGATGTGGCTTATGAAATTTGATTTGGTCAGTAAAGGAGTGATAATTTTCTTTAACCTTCATTATTTTCATTGTATTCTACATTGTTTTTTACATCAACATCAGGCTTCTTATCTCCCTTTTTTCCATAGGCAAATCTGGGTTTTGACATTGGTGAATTTTAACAATGATGGACTATAGACAAAGTGTCTGCAGAAAAACAGAAACTTCCATTAATCCTATTTCTATAAAATGAAAGGTCTGGAAAGTGACTGAATTCACAAGGAGGTATTTAGGGAATAAAATTCTCTAGAAAGGAAAGCAGCTGGTTTCGGGAGATGAAAATTTTTCCTAAATTAACTTTTGTTAATGTGCCTGAATCAAATATGATTCAGGATCCTAGAAAACAAAATTGAATATGATTTAGCACCACCAAGGGAGGTGGTCTTGCCCCTCTACTCTGCTCTCATGGGACCCCACTTGTAGCACTGTGCAGTTCTGGTGTCCTCAACATAAAAAGGACATGGAACTGTTGGAACAAGTCCAGAGGAAGGCCACGAGGATGATAAGGGGACTGGTGCCCTCTCGTATGAAGACAAGATGAGAAAGTTGGGGCTGGTCGCCCTGGAGATGAGAAAGCTGCGTGGAGACCTCATAGCAGCCTTCCAGAATCTGAAGGAAGCCTATAGGGATGCTGGGGAGGGACTCTTCATGAGAGACTGTAGTGAGAGGACAAGGGGTAGTGGGTTAAAACTTCCAACAGGGAAAGTTCAGGTTAGATATAAGGAAGAAGTTCTTTACTGTAAGCGTGGTGAGGCACTGGAATGAGTTGCCCAGGAAAGTAAATGCTCCATCCATGGCAGTGTTCAAAGCCAGGTTGGACAGAACCTTTGACGACATGGTCTAAGGTGAGGCACCCCTGCCCATGACAGGGAGTTGGAACTGGATGACCTTAAGGTCCTTTCCAATCCAAACCATTCTATGATTCTTTAATGTATATAGGACTGTAAACAAAACACTTAGTAACTTTTACAATAGCATGCTTACCTATGATTGCACAAGCATGTCTTCAGAATCATTCTCCTGTTGGTGGTTTGGTGTCTTTGGTTTAGTTTTAATAAAAGCTATGTGTAACCATGGTCAAGGTCCATTGTACTTTTGTAACCTTTGCATTTTTATGATATCAAGAAGATAGATACAAACAGAATTACATATAAAAGGATGAGGGGACCTTAATTCTCTTGTATAGCCACAAAGTGTCACCCTTTTCCCATGCATTGCCTATCTTGATTGCTTTTCTGTAGCTCAGGGGGGAAAAAAAAATGTCTCCTTTAAAGGAAGCAGTCCCAAAATGCAGTGATAGGATCAGGGTCTCAAGGTATGTAAGTGATATATGTCCATGCAGGTCTCTGTTGACTGATTAAAAACCAACAAAACAAAAAAAAAATGAGATAAAAGAACAGTACTTGGCATTTTGATTCATGTGCTGTTTGTATTAAGTACCTTTGAAGATCACAACCTAATCACAGGTAAGGCTGTGATTAGTTTGTTTACAGGGAAGCTTATCTGTCCATATAAAACCCATCCTCTAGTTTACATACATAAAAAAATCACTGTCACTGCACTGTGATAGCACATTGTAGATCTTCATTTCCAGCTGTTCACAGTCAACTGGGGAAATGAATGAACCTATTTGGGGGTTCTATTTGCTGTCATCTCCTGAAACAGAGTAAAAACAGGTGGAACTAGGTTTTGCCAAACAAGGAATTGCAGAAGAGAAATTTTCTTCTATGGATGAGTAAGGACAAAGCAGAGCTCCTGTACTGCTTATTGTAGGAAGTGTTCACTGCTGCCCAAGCAGCTTGCTGTCTACAAGATTATAAAGACGGAAAGAGAAAACATTTGGCATCCACTGAGTGGGAGATCTGAACCCATCTTAACTGTTGACTAAGCTATATACTTCACTAGCCAGTGAAGCTGTGCTGTGTGATGACAGAGGGCATGACAGAATGTTTGTGGATCCCTATTACAAGCTGTTTTCTCCTTTTATAAGAAGAAGGACAAAAGTGTTTCTTGAGAAGCTGAGATATAAATAGAAGTTACCAAAGAAAGGGATTGACTTGTGAAGATTAAAGGAGTTAAGGCAACATAAACCTTGAAATTTTGTGTGATTGTGGGAAAATGAGTTTAGTGATGTCTTCTATCGTTTAAAATCTTTGCAGGAAAAGGAAGCAACACCCAAGACCTCTTGGGGGAATAGATGGGAGGAGAAGATGGCTGCCAGCAGTTATGATGTGATGAGGTTCATGTAGATTTTCATCATTGCAAATACAGTATACAGATTATGACCATTACTTATGATGAAACCTTGCTTTTGCCAGGACAACAAAACGCAGAAGAGAAAATCTCTACTTGTAGTAGTGGACAAAGAGACACTGCCCATGAACAGAAAGAGTCCTGGGTGATCCAGCTACCTGCACTCTGAATTATCTACAGAAAAATTGTCCACAGTAAGTGTGAGTGAACTATGAACATGAATAGGGTCATGAGGGACTTATTAGACTCCTGGAATGCCTCCATTGATGGTCAGTGATATTCAGATGAGCAGTTAAGCTCTAGATAGTGCAACCCTGGATATGACAGTCAAGTTATAATGAAGCATTAGTGGACAAGTCATAGTTGAGCATATAGGTCACCGCTATGACCAATGTCTAGCTTCAGGCAAAGTTGCTTTCGTGATTTCAGCTATTGGCAACACACTGTAATTGCTTTAACAATATTTTAATCGATGTACTTATTGATTCTGCAGGGTAGCTTCAACCACAGTAATGGTACTGCACTTCATATAGATCTGTATCTTTTGATCAGTGGATGCTATTATCTAAGAAGATTGGAGTTGTTATTGAGGGTGAGAAGTTTTAATTATTATTGCTGTTGTGGGTTTTTTCTCAAAAGAAAACCTTCTAGAAACCTAACTTCCATATGAGAATTTGAGCCCGATGTTAAATTGGCTTGAAATCAACTAACATTTTGTGAAGTTATATTGGAAAATAGAGAAATGGTGGAATGCACATTCAGAAGTCTGATTTTTGTGGGAAGTGGGCCAAAGTTGAGGAAGCATCTGAAAAATATGTCACATTACAGGGCAAGGAAGGAGGGAAGAAAGAGTTAAAAGAGATTATGACACCTGACAATAAAATGTTTCATGATCACAAAACGGAAATTTGTATGTTTTAGCAAAAATTAACCCTTGTTGGATTTATAGAAATGTGCTACAATGTTCAGTGATGTGAGGGAGATGCCAAAATTCAAGTTTATCATCTATTTAGGACTGAGGAAGTAAAAAATGTGGGAGAATGTAATCCAGTTTAAAAAAAAAAAGAATCATCTCCCTCCAATGCACTGACAGCTCTGAAACAAATGTTCTTGAATATTTATGGAATAAGAAGAAGATAATGTTAAAGACAGGGTACTAACTGGGTTTACCCATAGGTGACCAAGTCGTTATTAAGAGAGGGAGAACTTGTTTCTAACTTACACATTTAATAAATACAATAGGAGAAAAGGTTAATGTGAAGACACTGATGATAATTCTTTTTGCCAGAAATTTCATAATAAAGGACTGCACATGTTTTCAGAATTTCTTTTTTAAAACAGAAATTTCCTATTTCTGCTTAATGAACTAAGTGTTGGGAATTCTGATACTTGTCTTGAATGACTGACAGCAAACAAAAAGTTCTGTTAATAAAAATTGGATGTTTCTAAGTTGTGAGTTAGTTGGATTTGGTTACACCTCTTGTGTGAGAGATAGTAATGTCTGAAGTAAAGTACAGAAAAACGTGATTCATTTTCACAAAGGTTTTCACGATTCAGTTTCAATTATAGACAGAGAAGAAAGTTCTTCAAACATGAAATTCTTCTGGGAAAAAAAGGGAAAATATGGTAATGGAAAGAAATAACATTTAACTTTTTACTTTTTTTTTTTTTTTGTAAATATTTTAAAATATCTCTGTGCATAATACAGTGAAAACAGCAAAGCCCAATCCAAATATGGATCATTTAATTATGAAAAGGTTATAATAACACAATTTTTTGGGAACTTATTTCTGATAAGGAGAAGCTGCATCTCCAAATAACAGTTAGCTGAATATCCTGCCTCCTTCTTTTTAAACAGAGAATGAGATTGTCTCACTGGAAGAGGTTGCTTTGCCCATCAGGTAGTGCATGCTGAGTTTTGGGTTGGATCTCAGCCTCAAAAGCCTAAATTTGTAGCTGTGGGGAGCTGTACCAGATAAAGCTTAATCAGCTACAGCAATGCTTGCTCCAATGTGTGTGCCACACTGTTTGATTTTTAAAACTGAGGAAAACCCCAGTATTACAACTATCCCTTGAAGTATTGGGAATATATATATTTAAATAAAAAAAAAGCCACATCTAAGATCATTTGTCCTGAATAAGAGCAAATTCATTTTATTGCTATAAATGTAGTGCACTTGTTTCTAAGGAGACAAATGGTTCCTTGGAGTTTCAATGCATGGGCTGAGTTTTGTTAGTATATAAATGCTCTCATTATCAGGTTAGATATGTAAAAAGATTTTCTCAAGAGACAGCTGGCACAATAACCTCTAATGACTCTCAGAAAAGTTGTGGTTTATCATACCAGAATTCTACTTAGATCTTTGTTGTTAATTTCTTCCTTCGGGATATACAATATGTAAGATCACTTTCAAATAAACAGTGATTGATAGAGAATAGAGACCCTAGACAGAGCAGTTCGTAAACCTTGTACCACCTCTGCAAAGCAGTTAGATTTCATATTAAACAGTTTTAAAGGAAGAATCCTAACTTGATTAGTTTAGAATAGAGGGGCTTTCCATTATTTTGCTTGTGCACTATTACACTGCAAATACAGATTATTGTTAGTGCCTTTGTAAAGCCCTAACCACAATGTCACAGTATCAGGTTCCTTTTTCAGTTATTGCCTCTCTTATCCTGGGAACTTTGTTTCTGTACAGCTGAAAGAGTTCAGCTTAAGTAGGAAGAGTTCAAAGAAGTATGAAGAGTTCAGTAGGAAGAGTTCAGAGAAACATAACCCCAGGTTTGCAAAATAGCCTTTGCCTGGGATGTGACAGATGTGGGCTTGATTCCTCTGGGTTTGGGTCAGCCAAAGTAACCTATGGTAAAGTAGGCCTCTAGCTTTCATGGCACATAATGTAAACTTGTGGTTGTATTCTTAAAGTAGGAAGCCTTGCTTCTTGCCAAAAATGAAGCAATCACACACTTGCAAATATCTATATAAGACACCTGATTCCAAGAATCCTAATTTTTGTGTAGGATCTTCCAAGTTCCTAGTTCAGCTGAGTTTAGGCATCAGGCATGATTTTCCTGAAGGTGCTTTTTATTTCCTGTTTATTAACCCACCCATTTCCTATGACTTTCATTCACAGATGGTCACTTTCAGCCTTTTCTTGTAGATTGGTCTTAGCCTTTTAAGTCTGATTCTTAGGTTTAAACCACATAAATAATGAGCAAAACTTTTCATGGCAGGTAAGAAGCAAAAACAAAACAGCAAACCATATAGCAGAGAGTTTTCTTGTTCACTATGTAATCTTTCTTCTGTGCTGATCCAAAGTCAGTTTCTTTGTAGGAACAATTTGCTGAGTCCTTGGGCAAAGTCCTGGTATGTATTCGTTTTCAATCATTCACTTCAGAAACTCCCCTTGCCTTGCTCTGAGATAGCTTGTCCTTGTCATTTCATCTCATGTTCTGTCATTTGGCTTAATGTCTTTGGAAGGAGTACAATGCTTTGATTGAAAAAGTCATTTTTATAGTGGGGATGAACTAAATGAACATGGGGGAGGATTCATTATGCTGAGAAGAGCAAGCAGAAGACCTTGACGGTATATCCTCCTCCCCATATTAGGGAGGTTAAAAGGTGGGAAAAACTTCAGTATAGAGAGTTGGAGTAAACCTGTGTAACTATTTTGCTGCCTGTACTCAGTTGCAGAGTTGGTTATGAACACTAAAAAAAGCATATGCCTCTGAGCTGATGTGGTTGAATTTTTAGTTTAATCTGAACTACAAAAATTGAGTGTTTTTTCTTTTTTTGCTGGAATCCAAGTAGTTGTGAATGTGGGAGAATTTCATTATAACTTTTAAAATGTCATCTTAATTGTGAAGGACAGAATTATCATTTCATCAAACTGTATTATAAATGTCCATGAATACCTTATTAAGTTCAAGAATGTGAAGTGCAAGTTCCTACACCTGAGTAAGAGCAATCCCAGGCACAGCTACAGGTTGGGCAGAGAAGAGATTCAGAGCAGCCCTGCTCAGAAGGATTTAGGGGTGTTGGTCAATGAGAAAATGAACATGAGCTGGCAGTCTGCACTTACAGCCCAGAAAGCCAACCATATCCTGGGCTGCATCAGAGGGAGCATGACCAGTAGGTTGGAGGAGGTAATCCTGCCCCTCTACTGTGCCCTCATGAGACCTCACTTGGAGTACTGAGTGCAGTTCTGGTGTCCTCAACAAAAAAAGGACATGGAAATGTCAGATCGAGTCCAGAGGAGGGCCACAAGGATGATCAGGGAACTGGAGCTCCTCCAGTATGAAGATAGGATGAGAAAGTTGGGGCTGTTCAGCCTGAAGAAGAGAAGGCTGCAAGGTGACCTCACAGAAGCCTTCGACTATCTGAAGGGGGGCTTTAAAAGGATGCTGGGGAGGGTCTCTTCATTAGAAACTGTCATGATAGGACAAAGGGGAATGGGTTTAAACTTAAACCCATGTAAGAGATTACAGTTAGATAAAAGGAAGTTCTTCCCTGTAAGGGCGGTGAGGTGCTGGCACAGATTGCCCGGAGAAGCTATGGCTGCCCCATCCCTGGCAGTGTTCAAGGCCAGGTTGGATGGGGCTTGGAGCAACCTGGTCTAGTTGGAGGTGTTCCTGTCTGTGGCAGAGGGGTTGGAACTGGATGAGTTTTAAGGTCCCTTCCAACCCAAACCATTCTATGATTCTATGAGTTATATGCAAAAAGAAAGCCAACCTTGTTCTCTCTTCTCAAATCATCCTCTGATGCAGAAAGAGGAAGAGTGGAAATTCTTTTCATTGGGGTTCTCAGGAAAAACAACTGCATGGGTACAAAAGGAGAAACTTCAATTAGACTTAAATTAGTAGACATTGAAACTTCATCCTTTCGGGTATGCTTTTGAAAATATAATGACAAGGCTCTGGATTTCCTGGAGGTTACCCTGAATTTAACTAAATGCAAATCTATAGCAGGTAAAGTCTGAAATGTGTCAGAACTTCATTTCACATAATATTCAGATATACCTGTGAAGCAGGACATCGTGGTGAGCTGAGGTCTTGGTAAGCTGAGAGGAGCGAGCTTTCTCCCTTTATATCTGTTACACTTTTTATTTACCTTCATGCAAGTGCAGCTTATATGTATATACTTTTGGGGGGGGGGAGGGAGAAAGGAGTTAAATTCTTCTAGTTTTGGTGATTCCTTTTAATATTTCACCTACTAATAGCAGAACACAATAGGAACAGAGATCTTAAATTGTGCCCTTTGTTGTGATACCTTCAAAACCAATATAACATGGACCAAATTGCGACAGAAAATAAAGGTCATTGCAAAGCTTGGTTTTCTGTCTTCAGGGAACATACACTTCTGCTCCTGCCTTCCCATTGTATGCACAGCAACCATCACAGACGGATCAAGAGGTGAAAAGGTCTTACCACCTTCCAGCTAACTGTTAATTAGCAGCATATTCATGTTCGCAGTCAGACAAATAGAAGAAAACCTTGCGAGTAGTGAAATACTTTCCCCTTTTGACTACTCTAGACGGGAAGTCATTTACAAATGGCTAAGCAGACGGCCAGCTTTTTATGAAGGTTTAAAACAGGGCAAAACCCCAGAGCTCTGATTTCACAGCAGACCTTCATCTTACAGCAATTCTGTCACAACATCTTTTATGTGTAAACAGCAAGCACAAATCCTTAACTAAAACAAAATGCTACACTGCATGCATAATTTCTCCCTTGGGGAGAGGAGAAAAGAGGACAAATTACATGTGACAGATGTTAGCTACATCACTTAACACACTACTGAAAGGCATTCAGGATATATCAGAAAGGTATAGTGTAACGTTGAGAAGTACCTGAACAAGGTCTCAATATAAAAAAATTGACATACAAACCCTAGAAGACCACAACACTATTATGGTTATCCAAATGCTGGTTCTCAGAAGAGTATATTCAAGTCTGGCATATGCTTTTATTCAGGTCACTGCACTGTGTCATGGAGATAGATTTTTGGATAGTACGAATGTAGGCTATGCTTCACCCTGAAATCATCCTGATTCCAGGCCCTACTTGGTAGAAAACACTGATTTAGTGTGAGATTAAGAGATCTGAAGTGAGGCTTGTACTTGTGTACCAGATGTGTAAATTCCCACTTTACTCAAATGAGATCTAATCACTCATTGCAGGCTAGATAATGATTTACAAGAATGTAGATGCTTATTTTAGTGGTACTTGAATAGTGCTCGAGGCTCCACCAATCAGGTGTGCTATTCAGATACCTAAAAATGGTCATATGATGCCATTTGAGCTGCTCTGATACAAGCTGCCTGCCTTACAGTTGCTGTTTTAGTCATATGAATCTCCTGTAAACCTTTACTCAAACCTTCCAGTCCCAAAGGGATGTTTAGGCAACTGAATAAAACCCTGGTTGCCCACTGGCTGTAATAGAAACTGAGATTCTTATGTACAAGCATCCTCACAAAGGCAGCTACCTGTAAGTACCTTGAGGTAGAAGTAAATCTCATCTCTTCTCTCCCTATACCAGGACAAGATAGAGACATACTTTTGTCCCATGGTTTCCTTATGCTTCTGGTTTTCTCCAAACAAAATATGGGTCTACAGACTGTGAGAGGAGCAGTGCTAAAGTGCAGGAGGTGTCTGATTTACCTGAGAGGGGGAACCAAGAGGAGTAGGTGCCAAAGCAGATTATACAGGGTAGGTGAGAAAAAACAAGCAAATATAATAAAGACACCAAGAGTGCCACAACAAAGATGCCATCAAATGGTTAAAAGAAAAAAGTGATCTATAAATTGATGAAGACTATTATTTCTCATCTGCATTAGTGTTTCTTGATAAATACTTCGTGAGTCATGATGCACACAGTGTGTGCTTTGCCTTCTTTTCTTTACGTTTTTCCCAACATGCTTATGTTACTTAACATGTATTTCAGCTGTGCACATGCTATATTATTAATGCATATGTCATTTAGTGAGTAAAATTCATTGATACATATATTGTCTGGCTTTCTTACAGAAGTAAGCAGAAAATATATGGATTAAATGTGCTAATTGTCACCATGACTGGTTGGAGAAGTAATATTTAATGCATTTGTTTAGGACAGGGATTATTATTGTGATGTCTATGTGTTGCATCAAACCCATTAGGCAATTCAGATGTGTTGTGGCCTGCTCTGTTCTCACCAGCTGACTGATGCAAAGAAGGTAGATGGGAGCGGATTTAATGAGTCAGACTTATTGTGCCAGTTTGTCTGTGTTCTTTCTGTATTGGCTCATGTGCAACAGGGTAATTCTTCCCAGAATTGTCCAAACTACATTGTAGGAGCAATACTGTTTGTCCATTAAATCTTGTGCAGTAAGAGTAGCATTAGGCCAACTGCACAAATGTAAGTATAAGGTGATGTGGCAGAGGAATTGCTGATACTATACTTCTCCCCTTGCATTGATGGTTGCTTGATCAGAAAAGTTGAAAATGTTTCTTGAATGATTAAAGGTCAGTGGTCATTTCTGTCTATAGATTTCTCAAATAGTAAGTGACTGTTGCTTGACTTTAACTCTCTATACTGTGATGTTCTCTGAAAAACTAAAATAATAGTATCATTCTACTATCTCTCAGGGCTGTCATCACCATTTTGAAGTCCAATTTAGAAAAAGGCTCCAAACCTCATCTGTCTTTTCCTGAACATTTCTCTGCTTTAGCCATTGTGATTTTCTACTTAAATGAGCTGTTTTCTACATCTTGTTTCTCTTTCTAGGTGGGCAATAGGAGGAAATTACTGCTTGTGTGCACTTGAGAAGTAGCGAAAGTATCTTATCTCCAAAATATTGCCTCTATTGCAGAGAATGTTTTTTCCCTTTGTAATACTGGCTGCCCTGTGAAATAATAGCAGATTTGAAACAACCCTTTTAATATAACTAAATCCAGTTAGTGGCTTCAGGAGCCATACTTCAAGGGAGGAGAGCAGCGTATTTGGAGTGCTGTAAATCTGTTCTAAGTGTGGGATCAACTAGCATCTTCAGTGGACTTACCTGTGCATTATTCTTTTGGGTTTCAGAGAAAGCTTCAACAAATGTATTTAATTTACTCTTAACTAAGAGTCTGTTTTGGTTTCTTCAGGTGAATTGAGGTGGAACGACAATAGCAGAGGAGTATCTGCTGGCAGCTCATAAAGCAGATTATGTTTGAAACCTGCTTCTGTCTGATGCTCGCGTTCTTTGTAAGCACAGAGATGATGAATCTTTTCCACCATGTCAAAGTAAAGCTTTAGTGATATCAGCAGCTGAAATGTGATAAGGAAAAAAATCAGGAGACTATACGCAGTCACTTGACTGGAGAATAAAGGGCTAAAAGGCTTAGGTATGTTTGAATCATTTCTAGTAATAAAGATCCTAACTATTTGTCCCTAATACAGGTGATTCACTGCCACTCGACTTTTCAGCACCATTAATGACCAGTTTAAAATATCTATGAGATGGATTGCTATACTAAATACTTTACAGTACTGCGTTTATGGTCAGAATTTAGTGGAAAACTTCTTTCTCCTATAAATCATGCTATGAATATTGATTGTGGTACCTTCTACTTACCTAAAGGTTTGATAAGGCTTTAAAAAACTAAAAAAGTACTGGTGCTGTTTTGGTGGGAAAGATCCTTTCCCAGAAACTAATCTGAGGAACATCTCTAATATATGCCAATTCAGTGTTTATGTAGTTAAGAATGACTTTATAACAAAGTGCTGCCAGTCCAGACCAATTTATTACACGCTATACAAGTGTTAAACTGCCTTAAATCAATAGTTAAGCAGACAGGAGAGTGTTTGGCTTTAATAAGTCATCATTGTAATGAAATATAGATTATTCCAAGACTATTAAACAAGTGGTTGGTGTCAGGAAAATTGTTCACTTTTTCAGTGCTAAACAAAACCATCTATTTTAATAGGCTAAAATCAATAAGCAGCTAAGACCTGACATGTAGCTTGAATGCCTAAAGAAATGTGTAGTTAGAAGTGCCCATTGGCAAGTAGATGGGTTACAGCTGGCATGTCCTGGTTACTAAATCTAATTAAAGGAAATGGTTTAAGGAAGCTGAAAAACAGCAAGAAGCAGGAAAAAAGTTTTAAGTTAACATTTGTTTTGCTTGACAAGCACTATCCAATTGTTTTCCCGTATATATTTTCCACACTTCATAGGTATTGGGGCTGTGGATAATTCAGGATTGGGGAAACTATTGCAATTTAGCAGTTAAACTGAAGAAAACTTTTGGAACCCCAAGAAAGCAGTAATTTAGAAAGTTGCCTCAGGTTACAAATAATTGGTTTTCTATAATGAGCAGTGTTTCACTTAATGTTTTCAGGATTATTTTAAAGAAAGACAAAAAAGTCCCTTAGCAGAGCTGAAAACTCATCTCCCATTAGAAAAGAAATTTAAGTCCATTCTCCATATGGATGAAACCAAAGCCCCTTACTCTTTGAAAAGACCTGTTCTTTGGACAAGAACTCAGATAGCCAGAATGCTAAAGCAGGCTAGAAAAGCCAGGGTGAAGTCTCTGTTCTAAAAACAGCCTTATACTTAGGGAGATTTGTGGTGAAAACATCTAAGCACTTTGATATTTTATATTTTTATTGAATTTCTCTGTCTTTTTCTCTTTATAGAATAATTAAAAATTCACTTAGGTAAGGAGAGAATTATTTTATAATGTAGAATTTGGGGCATTCAGTTAGAATGCAGGAGAGTTTGATCTGGGTTATATTAAGCCACAATTTGAAATGAGGTCTCTCATGGCTGAATACACTGGCACTTGGGCAGCTAATTAATCAGAAGACTTCATTGCTTTTGGTAATTTCTATCATGAGGATGAGAAAATTCCCAGCATTTTCCAGAGTTGGCTGCTCTTCATCATATTTCCACTTGGAAAAACCTGAATTTTTCTGTGAAAGCTGAACTCCAGATTTCTCATCTTAGTCTACTTACGTTTCACTAAATCACATCCCATCCTTTTTCTTTCACCACCAGCTTCCATGCGCACTGTCTGATAGTAAAGCATGTTTCATGAATAAGTCTCAGAGTTGCTGTCATTGGGCAGACAGCGCTTCCTGAAGGTACACAACTGAAACATTTAAAAAGAAGGCATTAAGGAAACATTCAAACTTAGTGCGTCAATTTATGTTCTTAATACAATAGGGCATTAATTAAAGAATTGTGTTAGGGTCTGTTTGCAACTCATTGTCTGTGAAGACAGCTAAAAAGAAATCCCTGACTTGAAGGCAAAACCACTGAATTTTGAAACAACTGTTAATGTTGGCAGCTAGAAGTACTTATCTTGCAACTCCTTTGCTTAAATACAGACATGTAGTGCTATTTAATATGTCCTAAAATACTCCACCCCACCACCTAGTAACAGATGAATGAATAATCATTCTTAATAGGAAGAGTATTCTTTAGTCTAGTGCAACCAATGAGTAGATATTATATATATATATATTGTGTTATAGTATAACACTGCTTTTGTAAGTAAACTTGGAAAGGTCTCTCCGTAAAGTCCAACTGTAATGTGTAAGACATCACTTTAAATGAGTAGTTCCATAAAAGTCAAGAAGACATCACCTTCCATAACATTTTTTGTACTTTTTCAGTTGGTGCTGAAAAGAATATAAAGCAGGATGGAAACACATAACTAAACAGCTCTTTTCTTTCTTGTTTCAGTTTATTCCTTTCCATAACGTCTCACTATATTTTTAAATAAGCTCAGCAAGTCACAAGATCCTAAACCATTTTCCAATACGATTATTTGTCCCTGCATTACAGCACATATCTTTTATATTATTTCTTTCTGGGCTTAGCCATGCTTCTTTCTGAAAGGTGAGATACTTTGGAAGAAATTCTAATAATTGTCTTAAGTAAATGCTTTGTACAGAGATGTGTGCAGATAGATTTTCCTTCTTATTTACCTGTAACTCTTGAGACAGCCTTATCCTACAATGTGGACTTTTCCCCCCTTCTGATGCACATTTTTTTCTCTTATTAAAGGCATTTCATTTAAATCTGATTGCCTTCAGCAATAATGTCATGTTTAAAAAAGAAAGATAACAAAAATACATTGCTCACATTTCATATGCTAGTAGGTACTGATTAAATACAGGACACAAAGTTGTGCTAGGTGTTTATGTAGAGAATAAAGATAAAACTTCCATAATCTTCCATTCTCAAACACCAAGAAGAAACTTTTGTTAGAGGACAAAGCTGATAGTAAGAGTATACACAGCCAGCTGGGAAAGGTAACTGAAGAACCCTGGTGTCCTTTCAGCTGCAAGAAGTTAATCTGCTGCAGGGTATACGAGCAGAAATCTGTTCTTTGAAAATGACATCTTCTCCCCATGTGTTTTCTTGCAGAAGCTCTGTGCTCTGAACCAAACAGTATGAGATGTTTTGAATAAGAATGGACTGATTAGGGAAGTCACTTCTTCCTTATTCCTCTGCTTTGCTGGAGAAAATGAGGGCAAATTCTTGTCTTGCAGTTGTTATCAATTACTAGTTTCTTCACAGAGTTCTAAGGATAATATTCCTTTGTCCAGAAGAACAGTATTTTGGCAACTCACTGTTCTTTCCTTTCATGTGTTTGAAACAACATGTTTTACTTCAGTTACCTGAGACAAAATTTGAAGTTAAAACTGTAAAGGACATAACTTTAAAGAATATTTTCCCTTTTCTTTGTCTTTGCATAACGTACTTCCAATTTACTTAAAAAGTAAAAGAGGACACACAAACAAAAATAATTCCTTTTTTCCTTCTGTATAGATTTTTATTTTTTAATCCTCATCCCCTGTCTTATATCACTGATAAAACAGATTAGAACAAAGAGTCTATGGACAGTGTCGAGTAAAAATCATGTGAAAGAACATCATGGAATTTGGGAAATGCTACACTGAATCAGCACTCAAAAAACCTTTCTGGTTCCAAACAAAGCAGGGTTTATTCATATGTTTAGACCCACAGATCTGACTTTATATGTTCTTGCTGCATATTTTCTTTTACTTCTTAGCTCGTGTCTCATAGGTGCTCAACTGAAGATATAAGAAATTGATTTTCATCCCTTTTCTTACAATGGTGTTCAAGGGCAGATGAACTGTTTAATTTCAGGTAAAAGCTAGCCTAAACTCCCAGATTAATCTTGAACCAAATCTGAAGTAAACCTCCTCACAACAGTTGAGATAGACATTTTTAGTCCTTGACTGTTTCTGCTGTTTTGTAACCTGTAGATCAAACAGGAAACTAGTAATTTATTCTCTGAGTAATCTGTCCTACTGAGCTAGATGCAGCTCCTTACATAACAAAGTTCTTCTTTCTGTGTCTGAGGGTAACGTACTGCCTTATAGCCTTTCCTCAAGGCAAAGATAAAAAAGAAAAGAAAAAAGGCAAAGAAAAGAAAAGAAAAGAAAAGAAAAGAAAAGAAAAGAAAAAAGAAAAGAAAAGAAAAGAAAAGAAAGAAAAGAAAAGAAAAGAAAGAAAAAAAAGAAAAGAAAAGAAAAGAAAAGAAAAGAAAAGAAAAGAAAAGAAAAGAAAAGAAAAGAAAAGAAGAAAAGAAAAGAAAAGAAAAGAGAGAAAAGAAAAAAGAAAAAAAGCAAAGACACACAAAACTGATGAGGAAATCCTTGGTTGTTTAATCGAGTAATAGAATAATTTGGGTTGAAAGGAACATTTAAAGGTCATCTAGTCCAACCCCACTGCAATGTGCAGGGACATCTTCAACTAGATCAGGTTGCCCAGAACCATGTTCAGCCTAGTCTTGAAATGTGTCCAGGGATGGGACATCTACAACCTCTCCTAGGAGCCTGCTCCAGTGTTTCACAACCATCATTGTAAAAAATTCCTTCCTTATGTCCAATATAATCTACCCTATTTTAGTTTAGTTACCCTTTGTCCTATTGCAACAGGCTCTACTAAATAAGTCTGTTCCTATCTTCATAATAAACCCACTTCAAGTACTGGAAGGCTGCAATAAGGTCTTCCTAGTTGCTTTATGTCTAAGGCTGAACAACCCCAACTCTTTCAGCTTTTCCTCATACGAGAGGTGCTCCAACACTCTGATCATTTTTGCGGCCCGCCTCTGACACTCTCCAGGAGGTCCATGTGTTTCTTGTGCATAAGACTCAGAGCTAGACACAGTACTTGAGGTGGAGCCTCACAAGAATGCATTAATGAAGCAAAACCACTTCCCTAAACTTCTATGCTTCTATCTCCAGCAGTCATGAATCACTGTGAAAACAGGACAACTACTGTTGCTCACTCATACAATGATAAAGACTGACACTTGGATACAGTGCAGTATGTAATGGCTCTATTTTTATCACATCTTAACTGTTGCAAAGTTGCATTGGGCTACTGTAAACATGAAACTTTGGTTTCACCAGGGCTAACTCCACTTTCCTTCAGAAAATGAACAAATAAAGTAAATAGCCAAAAATAAAGAAAACAAACAGAGCCACACTTCCTGTCTATAAGAAGGAAGGACCCTTTCACTCTGCCTTCCCTGATAATTGTTCCTTTGAGAAAGATTAGTTCAGACAAGAAAATACCCTGTGAAGTAGATATCCTTTTGGGTTGTGCAACATTAAGGGCTGTGAAGTGATTTGTAACAAATGGAAACATACAGAAATGAGGGAAACTTGAAGATTGTATAGACATCAGTATACCTTTTTTCAGTTTAAAGCCATTACCCCTTGTCCTACCTCTACTTGCTCTTATAAAAACTCACTCCTTCCTGAAGTCTGTGCCTCAAGAAGTCATAAAATCATAGAATGATAGATTAGTTAGGGTTGGAAAGGACCTTAAGATCATCTAGTTCCAACCCCCCTGCCATTGGCAGGGACATCTCCCACTAAACCATGCCATCCAAGGCTATGTCCAACCCGGCCTTGAACACCACCAGGGATGGAGCATTCACAACTTCCCTGGGCAACCATTCCAGTGCCTCACCACCCTTACAGTAAAGAATTTCTTCCTCAGA
>JASSUY010043960.1:37599-49080 GCA_032466535.1 Forpus xanthops | reverse complement strand
TTTAGTGGGAGGTGTCCCTGCCCATAGCAGGGGGGTTGGAACTAGATGATCTTAAGGTCCTTTCCAACCCAAACTATTCCATGATTCTATGATTTAATGTACAGACAGGAATAGACATACAACAGATATTTAGTGAATGATATGCCTTGTTTAAGTCATTATTTCAGAGGAAGATTAGGATGGTAGAAGCCAAAGAAAAATGTGGTCTGATTCTTAAATTAATGCTGTCATTAGGGTTAAAAAATAAGTTAGAATTCCTCTCATCGGTAACAACATAGATACTCTCAGGCAGTAGATTTTTTTAGGATAAGCATGGGAAGTCCCTGTTAAAGCCTATTAGTTAGCCATTCAAGTAGAAAAAGATTTGTTACTGGGTTTTCTCAACATTTAATTTAGGTGATAAGCAGTAACACCTGAAGCTATGAGGCTATTGGTTGTACACATGCAGTCAGGCATTTCTGTCCTGATTTTTATGATGGGCAGAATTATAACAAAATAACAAGCACATTTGTATAAAATTGTATTTATATGTAAGACTGTTTTTCCATAAAAGTGCTATTTGTACACAAAGAAAAATCACCTTTCAGATCCATTTCTATTTGGAAGCTACGATAATTTAAGTAATTTAACAAAGTAGAGTTTTTTTATTTCATGAAGTGCCTCACAAATTATTTTGCCCTCTTTCCTATTCCAAGAAAGCCATAAATACAATGAATAAGGAGACAGCATTCACTTTTTGAATACAGAATATTATTCCACAAAGTGAGGGCATAAGATTTATGTTTCCTTGAACTTTGCTGTCTAAAGGAAAGTGACCTGGCTGCATTGGATCCACATACAAGAAGCCACTAACTCAACAGACAAAAGTCAAACACTAAAAAAAATTAGCATGATAAATTGTTAATATTTACTCATTTTAGTTTGATATGGAGTCTTTTATACCATTTTATCACTGAAAGGCTCATAGTCTACTGCAAAGTATTTCACATATAAAAAGCTATAAGCAGATCATGCTACATAATCAAGACATAACCAAGAATGGGGGTAAAGGCATACATGAATAACATTAATATACCTACTTATGGTAGATATAGCACTGTATTGTCTTACACAGAATTTCTACAAATTCACTTTTTAATTACAGATGGATCAGCCAGGCATCCTTTAATGAAAAATAAACTGCCAAAGGGCCCTCTAAAACTAAAAAATAACAAGACCAATGGTAAAAAGACCAATTTAAAGAGATACAGAGAATCTACATGCCTATTAGTTCTATGTAATCTGCATCTCAATAAGAATATTAACAATTAAAATCCAATGGAATAGGACTGCCTTTCTGTGCTCTGAAGTGTTCTCACAGACATGAGGAAGTTGAACAGACAGTCCCATGATCCACTGGACAACATAAAGACTACTTGCATGAAGAACAACTACTGAATTAATAAACAACTGAATTAATAAAAACTAATCGTAAATTGGATTTTGTTTCTAGTATGGACTTACACATACATTCCACATTGTGCGAAAACCTGAAAATTAATTACTTTTCATCCTCTTTCACAGGAAAAACATCACAGGATCACTGAAGTCTACAAAACCCATCAAAAATATCACTGCAGCACATGAATATTAACATATCACAGCTCTGTTACCAATATGAATGAGCCCAGATGTGCTTCAGGTTTGTTCATACCAATCATTTGAACTGTTTACATGAACTGGGGTGTCATGAAGCAACTCTTCTGCAGGAGATACTAAATCCCAGCACAAAGCCAGAAATCAAACAGATGGCAAGCTGTCATGTTTTAAATTGCACAGTCACTAGTTAAATTATCATCTGCCTACAGTCTTTGTTGTGTTCTATCTGACCTACATTCCATTATCTTCCAGAAAAAAAAAAAAAAACAAACCCTTGCTCTAAAAAATCATGGGAACTGTTTCATGCTACTTTTCATAAACTTTGAATAAACAGTCCTCAGACAAGTCTGTTAAACCAAATTACATTACTTCTTTAACCTTGCAACGACTGGGTACTTCTGGGAATAGAACAAACATTTTACTCACAAATTAGAATCATGTTTTTCTCCCATTACAAACATTTCAGTTTTGAGACATTTCTAACAAAACCAAAATGACCTCAGTACCTTACACCCAAGTGGGGTGTCTTTCATCTCATTGATAGAGAACTATTTATGATGTGAGAGATAGACAGTTTTGCCACAAAACTAAAAGCACCATGGCATGTTCCTGGATGTTTGTTTAGAGTATGGGAAAGGTAGATTTAAAATACATTTCCTAAGAAAGTGCCGTCTAGTGTGCTATGCAAGAATCTGAAGGAATTGTTGTAGCAAGTTAAACAGATGGGTTTTTTTTGTCAAAAACCCATCTGTTGTACTGTCAATATAAGCCTGCAGTATCTATAAAAGCTAGTAACATCCCAGAGATCATGAACTTACGGAGAATGTGTGTGACTAATGCTTGTTTAATGTTTAGTCTGTATTATGAATAATTTCAACTAGGGTTTAGGGAAACATATTGTTCAGATTGGACTAATTAAACCAGAACTAGTGTAAAAACCCTTTACTCATGCAAGGTATTTGGCTCCCGACTGAGCTATGAATGTTCTAAGACATATCCATGTAGCCTTGTTTTAGGGCACAAGAAAAATGGCATAGATGACTAAAACTGCACAGGCACCACGTGAGAATGGCAAAGGTGGCTGTAGAATAAAAATGACAAAGTACATAGCGATTGTTACTGAGAGCTGTTTAGTGTGATTAGTCATGAAAAGTACATTATTAACTGTAAAAGGTGATATAGAGCACAGTAAAACGAAAAGCAGGAACCAAAATCAGGAATATGGAATAGAATACCCCAAAATGATGGGCCCAAGGTCTTTTCCAACCTTGCTGATTCCATGCTTCTATGCCTTGCTTTAGATTTAGAACTTGGGACATTATTCAGAACACCAGGAATTGCTTTCGGTTTTCTGGAGAATCAATCCAACAGCTAGGATCAAGGAGGGTTGGAGGCAGAAGTATCTTAAGTCCACTGCCCTTCACTTAGAAAGGTTCAGTAATAAGCACTCAGAATCAGATAACAGGGAATAGTAACTGTGATGTGCCATACAAATCATGAATATTCCAGATAAGTATTCTAAGCAGTGCCAGGCAAAATAGGAATAATGAAGTGCTCATCATCCTTCTTAGTTTGTGACTCTATTCTGAAAAATGTTTGGAACCAAATCCATATGTTTTGACGTGCTTTGGGATTTAAATAATTTTCAGGGATCCATCCATTCAGTTAAAAAAAAAAGCTTTAGGAAGAAGGGGACTGAGTGTCAGTGAAGCTATTGCTGTGACTCTCAAATTGGGAAAATTTTCACCTTTTCCACCTGCTGTGGTAAAACTATAGTCTGGTTTTGAAAGCAGTGTTAGAACACTAAAATGTTAAGAAACAGATGTTAGAAGACTGCCATAACACAGAGTTTAGTGATTAAGTGATTTTTTTCCAAAAAGAAAGAAAATCCATGTCCAACAAGAAATTAAATTAAACTGCATAAGTGATCAGCACACATTCATTTCATCATTTTGCTTACATACACTAATCCTGAGTCAGGAATACTCTCTGAAATGTGCTATTCTTGCAAGTACTACCTACTTTGTTCTGCTATTAATCACTCGTGATGCAAGCACTCCCACCCATTTCTGAGAACTGTAGGCTGTCTGATAACTCGCAAGCTTCAAGCTGCCCTTATAAAGTTGTTCCACTTTCACATACTTCCTCATACTGCTGGTTTTGCTGTGAAGATGAAGCTGCTCATTTACTTAGTCTTGCTGAAGACAGCTCTCCTTGCTTTAACAAATGTCTTTGCAGTTGTTTTAGAAAATGAAGAGGATGCTAAAGAAGGAAAAGTTACTGAGACTTGTCCTGTAAAGCTCAAAACTAATCGGAAATGTGATGATGGAGAGGATTGTCCATATCAGATCAATCTGCCTCCAATGACCATCCAGTTACCCAAAGAATTCAGACTGCTTGAGAAGACTCTCAAAGAAGTACAGATCCTTAAAGAAGCAGTAAACAAGCTGAAGAAATGCTGCCAAGATTGCAAGCTGCAGGCAGACGACAACCAAGAAAGAGACAGTAGTAATGAATTCCTGCTACCTAATGCAGAAACTCCAGCAGAAAACAGCAAAATCCAGGATAACAGAGTAAAGGAACTGCAAAGCAAAGTTAACAGAATGGCAACCAGCTTAAAAAATGCAAAGAGCCAGATTCAGACACTGCAGGGTCGGTTAGAGAAGATGAGCCTCATAAATATGAACAATGTAGAACATTATGTTGACAGCAAAGTTGCAAATTTGACATTTGTCGTGAACAGCCTTGATAACAAATGTGCTTCTAAGTGTCCAGCAATGCAACCAAGACCTGGTATGTAACCTGTTAATTCTTCCTGCCTCTATAAACTTTCTGTGCATTTTACAAAGATTAGGTAAAAAAATATAATCAAATCACTGTGTTAACTTCACAAGTATTTGCTGTTTTAGTATTTATACTCCTGTAAAGCGTTTCAGCTGCCACTAGAGGGTTACTGAGAGCTGCAGGTGTTCAGTTCCTCCTGCAATAGTACTATTATGGAATTAAAAAGTTAAATTTTCAAACGACTTTTTTTTTTTTTAATTCAATTAGTAAATATGAAAATTTAACTTTATTTTACTACATTAAGGGTATTAAACTGTTCCTATTTCACCTTGGACGAGAAGGGGTAAATTTTCTCTGGGTGTGCCTTAAAAACTGCATGGGTTTTTTTTCAATGTGAAACTACAGCTATTCTGAAAAGGTCTGCAAGACATTATAAAACATCAAGTGAATCTTTTTAACAGATGGGTAATAAAATTAATCTTCTGTCATCACAGCACATATCTGAAAGGCTCGGCTAAAGAAGTTTACTTACAGTACTTCTCAAGTGGGTGACATACGTAACATGAATTTAATGTAATAATCTTAGCATGAATCTAATATATAAGCAATACACAACAGAAAACAGGCATTAGTACTGAAAAACACTTTTTTTTTTTAACTTTTCAGTTGCCCTAATTAAAATCAAGAAATAGAACTAAGAATTTCTTTCTAATATTAATTTTTATTAGAGAAAGATTGAAGGGGTTTAATGTCATCGAGTTGTGTCACATGTAAGAATCTCTGGAAATGAGCTATTTACTAGATTATCAGTGTATTTAGTCACTTAGATATCGTACATACAAAGATAGGCTCTCTAGAGATAAAGCAGAGAAAGACCAGGCTGCGTTGTAGTTTTAAAACTTCTGTTACTTAGTATTCAAGTTTAAAATATAACTGTTCTTCTGTCCATCCGTATTGAAAACTGAAGGATCTGCAGATGGTGCAGTCTATGTACAGCTGAAATTCTTGAAAGTTTCAAAAGACCAAATGAATAATAAACAAAGTAATGCTTCTACTACAATCAGATATAAATAAGTATAAATGAATTACTTTAATTCACATATGAAGCATTCACAAAAAGAATGGGTAACTTGGTATATTGGAAATGGGCAACTAATCAGATTCAAATACAGTACTTCATAACAGACTAAAGAAATTTTAGATATTTCTCACACTTACTGAAATGTTGGGCATTGTTCATAGTATATGATCATGCAGATATTCCTTATACTTTGCAGTAGGTGCTGATAAAAGTGTTTCTAGCAGCAATATATCAATCATGAAAACTAGCAAGGATAACAGCTACAATTTATTTCTATACAAGAGCTACTCCTGTATCCACTGAAAACAACAGCAAAACTTTATTGAAATAGAAATTGATTCAGGTTATAAAAGCATTTTTTTCTAAAATGTATATTCTCTGTCAATATCTCCTTGAAACATAGTCCACCAAATATCTTACACAAAGTTGAGAGAAATAAATGAGAATGTATTGTGAATTTAGTTTTGTTTTTTTAAGCCTTTGGCTTCTATGCTGTATGCTGCACTAAATGTCCAGTTCTCTGTACTGGCAAAGAAGAACTCCCAAGTCTTATTCCCTGCTGCAGCCTGAGAACACTCTTCCCTTTCAACAAGTAAATTAAATTTTCTAGGAAAAATATGCAATTCAAGCCTACAAATGAACATGCCCATGAATTCAAATCTGCAATAGGAATGAACATTATGTTTTTGACTCTTAACTAGGAACTTCTGAGAGCTCTCTCTATCACTTGCTTAAGAACATGTAGTTATAATGCCACACTGTTGAACACAATGTTATTACTGGATGACACTGTGGATAAACCACGTTTTATTGACTCTGTAGGAAAGACCTGGGGGTATTGTTCTTCTGAATAAAATACATCATCCACTGGTGTGAAAAAGCTGTTAATGGCAGATCCTAAAACTTTTCCTTATTTTAAAGCCAGCCATGCCAAATAAACAGGAAAGTAACCATCACCTTTCTAGCTTCATCTTTCCAGGAATCACAGTACTACTACAATAGATGGGAAAATTTTATTACTCTTTTTCGTTTCCTAAAGTGCAGTCAACAAGTGAAACATTCCTAATGATGTTATGTTCTGTATTGAATTATGTTAATTGAACAATAGCCAGGTTGAAGTCATTCCCATACGGACAAAGCTTTTTCTCTGACATACTGCCAGATGAAGATTTAAATTGTAGACAGGGTGTGATGGCATACATATAAATACAAAACGCAGCAAGTTTGTGACCATGAAGCATTAGAACTACAGACTGAAGAAATTAGGCTGAATTTACAAAAGGTAATGAAAGGATAAAGAGCAGAGAAAAGGAGAGAAGGGAAAGCAGACAATCAAAATGCCTTCATATTGTGCAGGTTTTCTACCAAAAAGTAATGGGGTTTTTTTTTTGCCCAGCTATCTGCTGCAGAGATCCTAGGTGGCATATATTATGGAAAAACCTGTTCCTCCCTAGAACTGAAATTGTAGTAACACTATTTTCTATGTAGATGTTCTTTCAACCCAAGTTCTGTAGGCCACATCTGTCTGGGCAAAAATATTGTTTATTTTTAAATTGAAATGATGTTTATTCTAACACTATCTGTTCTTCCACCAGTTATACAAATAATGCAGAGAGACTGCGCTGATCATTACACAGCAGGCAAAAGGATTAATGGAACCTACAGGATTAGCCCTGACCCCAGAAACAACAGCTTTGAAGTTTACTGTGACATGCAATCACATGGAGGTGGCTGGACAGTGCTGCAGCGGCGTCAGGATGGTAGCACTAACTTTAACAGAACCTGGAGTGACTACAAAAATGGCTTTGGAAACCTCAGCAGGGAGTTTTGGCTGGGGAATGACAAAATTCACCTCCTGACAAAGAGCCAGGAAATGCAACTGAGAATTGAACTCGAAGATTTCAACGGCATCAGAGAGTATGCGAAATATGAACACTTCTACGTGGCCAATGAGTATCTCAAGTACCGTCTAAGTGTTCATGGCTATAGCGGCACGGCAGGAGATGCCCTTCACTACAGCAGGCATTACAACCACGATCAAAAGTTCTTTACAACTCCAGACAGGGACAATGATAGGTATCCTTCAGGAAACTGTGGCGCATACTACAGCTCTGGCTGGTGGTTTGATGCATGCTTGTCTGCCAACCTCAATGGCAAGTACTACCACAAGCAATACAAAGGTGTTCGCAATGGCATTTTCTGGGGCACATGGCATGGTATTTCTAATGATATTCCCAGTGGATATAGGCAAGCTTTTAAATCAGTAAAAATTATGATCAGACCCAAAAGTTTTGTTCAGTAATTCTACTCCCTTTTCTTAACTAGCTTGCATTGGATTGCACTCAAAATCATACTTATTCAGTATTATACTCAGAATTCAAGTATTCAGTTATGTTTGGCATAAAATAGTTCTAGACAAACAACATATTTCCATGCAGTTTTTTAGAGATGGTTTGACCCATATAATGTTTTAAAACCAGCATGAATGTTTCTGAACAGTTGTTTCTAAAACAGCATGGGTTAAGTCTTGGTATTGCTATGTAAATAGTCTAAACATTGCTTTTGGTGCTTTTACTGACTGTAATATACATTTTATGTTTTAAAACATTCAAGTGGTCTTCCAACAAATTGTGTCTGAATGAATACCTATTTTTTAACCTGAAAAAAACTCAGGAGGTATAACTGATTACATATAAACATATAAATTTGTCAACGCTTACAATGCAAATTAGTCTCTCTGAAACAGCCTGAATTTTTTATCAATCATCTATCCTTCACAACTTCAAAGGCATACCATGGCAATACCAATATAAATTAGGAAAAATACTATCAATTCCTATTTTTAAAGGACTAGAAAATGGAGGGCTGCATGGTTTGCCCAAAGACACACACAAACATACACACACACACACACACACACACATGCAAAGTCTTGAAGAAAACTTAGATAATGAAGATGTTTCTTCAAGTCTTATCCCTCTCATCAAACATTATTCAAAGAACTTGGTGGAAGAAATGAATAAAAGCAGTGGAAATAATACAGGGAACACACAATGAAAGACAACATTCTTGCTTGTTTTGTTTCCTCTGCTCAAGCTCAAGGCCCTGTTTGTCAGTTGTGGGAGAAAGGAGCTGATACGTAGCTTATATTGCGTGTTAGGTAGATAGGTAGGAAGAAGACACATCAAGAAGAATCCATGTCTTAGCATTAATACCTCTAAATATATACAAAAAAAAAGTTTCCTGCACCAATTTGCTTTCCCCTGAATTTTTTAGGTTTGCCAACTATTACAAGATGACTCTTGTAGAGACTCAAGCTCTCATTCAAGTATTTCTCACTCTATGTTGCATTAGACAGCAATATTATAAGAAAGATTACAAATATTTTGTTACATATGAAAACATTGCATTCTCCTCATTTTCTGAGTATCCCTTTTTGTAGCCACAGAAACATGAAGAACCCACTGCCAATTATAAACAGAAAAGACACCATGTGAAGGACTTTTTTCTTCTAAATATGACTAATGAAACAATCTAATTTTTAAATACTTCAGGAAGTGCAAATTAGAAATACTGCTATTAAAGCTCATGTTGTAGATAGTAAGTACAAATTTGACTATACCTATCTACTGCTTACCCTAGAAAAGACATGGCTCTATAATTACAGTGACTAACATTCTAAATGGAGATGCAAATATTTTAGCAAGAGGCTATTTTGTTATTTTGCTTAGGCCAATCTTGAGATACAGATAAACAATGCTAAGACTGTATTGCTTTATAAGAGTGGTCTTTGCTGGTATAGCCTTTTTGATTCAAAGAGACATAACAAGAAAAATATAAGTGTGCATCTAACCTAATACTTTACAAATATATTGGTTTTTAATATTATAACAAGAACTACTACAGTTACAAGCTATGCAAATGAGCAACGGTGGCAGTTGGTAAATTGTAAAATATTAATATATACATTTTAAGGAAGTAAATACTTTGAAGGATATTTCAGTGTGAAGTGTAATTTGGTTTATTGTATTTCAGTTTGAAAGAGCAATGGAAAATTCTAATTGCAAGATGTATAACCTTTGCTTCAGAATATGTTTTGAAGCTATAGAATTTTTATTTTGGAATAAAAAAAAAATTGACTAAAAAAAAAAAAAAACACAAAAAAAACCAAACAAACAAACCAAAAAACAACCCACAACTTCTGAAGCATTGATTAGAAGAGCAAATATCTAATTGCATATGATTATACTTAATCATTTTGCATGAAATGCACAATTTGCTCCTACTCATTATATGGTAACTATCTAAGTATGACTTAGTGTATCTACAAGCTTCTACTTGAAAATGTCTTTTTCCTGCTAAACTGTTAGAAGAGAAACTGTTCATTTATAATCCTGTTTAAAGGAAACTTTGTAAACCACAGAAATTTTAACAGATTAAGCAAATGTGACTAATACCACCTACCAAAGCCTTGTCAGAGGAGTAAAAAAAAAGATAAAAAAAAATAAAAATAAAAAAAAAAAAAGAAAAAAGAAGTTTAATGCTGTTACACAAACCTGAATATTGCCTGCCTGGAACTGTTGTAGCTGAATTTTCATCAATATGTACTAGTTTTACAATATGTGCACATTTTTACAAAGTGTAACTCCATCTACTGTTGCAAACAGTATTTTTGTCCTTTCTTGGTGCAATAAAATTAAGTCACACTCTTAAAGCTGTGCCGCTGTCGTAGATTTTTACAGGGACTATGAAAAAAACAACTCATAATTTTTTTAAATAACTTTCAGTAAAAAACTGAAGCAATATGAAAACACAGCTAACTTCAGATGACCAAGACAACCACATGACATGCCAGGAGAATAATTACTACTACATTACTAAGAGATCCATTTTATGACACCTCACCTGTCAGATAACACCAAAGGCTGAAATCTCAGACATCTCTGTGGAACTATTTGGAAAGAAAAAACCAATTGGCCACTCAGAAGTTCACGCAGCCTGTATCTTTAATGTGAAAGAAGAAGCAATCTAATCTGTTTTTTGTGTGCTACAACCATTCAGATCACATGCCAGTTTCATCAAAGAATGTAAATAGAAATAAAAACCCAAGTTAAAGTAAACAATTTTTTTAGAAGCAAAAGCACTTGGTCTCTGCTTAAGGCTTACTAATTCAAAACATGTCTTTCAATTTACAGAAAACATCTAGGTAACACTGATTATCATATGAAAGCTCTTGTGGGTTTGATACTGCTAATATTTAAATTGGGAATTTCAGTGATGAAGATTACTAACAGCAGGTTTGCTAGCAATATTCTTAGGTGTTGTTTCCAAAAAAATAAAGGCACAAACCCATCTGTGCAATGTGATCAGCCGAGCAGACTGTAATGTCTTGGCTTTCTATGCATTGCTTAAACAAAAAGGAAAGAAAAAAAACTCAAACCTACATAGAAAAAAAAAAAAAAAAATAAGGTTTAACAGTGATTTTGATTGTTATTTTCTTCCTTTTTTTGGCAATTATCTGTTTCCTTAATAGTGTTTTTTGGGGAAACACTGCAGTCAAACTCAGAGTAAATTGCAAACAATAGGTAGCTTGACAATTTGGCGGAAAATAAACTTGCATTTATGTGATTATTTTCAAAGGAAATGAACCTCGTTCTTAATCCATACTTAGAATACCATGTTTATACCTTAAACCAAAATCAAACAAAGAAAAAAATGCCAAATTTACTTAGCTTCTAAGTCTTACATGTTGTATGAAAATCAACAGGAAGGATGTGATTTTTAACTTCTCTTAGAAAAAAAAGATGAGTTAAGAACTAAATATTGGCATACCAAGAAAGAGATTTTAAATATATTTTTATAAATATATTCTGTGGTTTGTGTTTTTTTGTTTTTTTTTTTTTTTTTTTTTTTTTTTTGTTTTTTTTTTTTTTTTTTTTTTTTTTTTGTTTTTTGTTTTTTTTTTTTTTGTGTTTTTT
>JASSUY010043960.1:18666-31381 GCA_032466535.1 Forpus xanthops | reverse complement strand
AGACCTCTCTGTTCTCATTCCCCTTAAGGCCACAGTCACTGAAAAACTACATGGCTAACTCTTCAGCACACCATTCCCAACAAGAATATGCCCCATGTATGTTTCTGCTTCACAAAATGTTCTTACCATTTAAAAAAAGAAAAATCAGAGAAGAGATAGAGAAGCTACAGAGAGCTGATGGTAACAACCTGCAATTACTAACACAAAAATATACGGTTTAGATTAATTGATTTGCACACTATATGCAGTTATAGACAGAGAAAGCTGGAGTACATGGTACCTCATCTAAACACTGAAATGCAGGACTTGTTGTTACATCAGTGGATCCCTCATCTTGGCTATAAACTGTTGGAACTATACCACAGATGGATTGCTCCTCAATTGCTGATTCTGTGTCACTGGTACTGGAACTTTCTTCACCAGCCTCATTCATCATTTGAAGTTCTAGGAAGTAACAAAACCAGCAAAATACAGTTGATTATATCCTGGGATATATATAAGTGTGCAAGATAAATGTGTAAGAATGAAAAAATTGACATGTGAGACCCACGTTCAAAAACAAGAGTCACAACATGAGCAAACTAGGCAGGTTTACAGTTACGGCTTCACGAAAGACTTGCAAGAGGTTGCACTACCACTCTATAGTTTGTGTGTTTTAAATATCCCGTAATAGTTGGCTGTTACTGTCACACAAATGCTAGACAACATGCAAAACAGTATTTCTTCAAGAACAGCAACTGAATAATAAATTGAGGCTGGAAAAGGCCTCTGGAGTCACCTACCACAGTCTTCTACTCAAAGCAGAGCTAACTTCAAAATTAAATTGACTTGCTTAGGGATTTGACCAACTAAGTTCTGAAAATCTGCTAAATCAAGCAGCCCAGGCACTGTTCTCAGGAAGGTCTTTATAAAAGAAAACTCCAAGTGGATGGGACTTCTCTAGTTATAACCACTATGAAATTTTCTCTGTCATTTCCATAAAATTTGTTCCCCCCTTCCCTCTTCATTCAACATAAGCCCACCCTTCATGGTGTCCCTTGATGTTGCAGGAGGTAATTACATGAAAAAAGGAACTCCTTCACAGCACATAGAGATATTGAGGACAAGAACAGGTCCAACTTTTGTAATATCATTATTCGTGTCTGCAAGTGATTGCATGGCCATACTTTAAAAAAACAAAACAAAACAAAACACCAAATGATAAAACCAAACCCAACAAATAAACCCTGAAACCATACAAAATGGAAAAATATAATATAAAATCTGAGACTAGGAGGCAGAAAAATACTGGAAAAAAATATTATTGTTACAAAAGGGTCTTCTGGCATAACGGTGTCTTAAGTTTTGTATATTTGAAGAGTTTAAAATATTGACATTTTACATGAATGCATCACGAAACAAGACAAAAACATTACAGAAGAAAGATATAAGTGATATGGGATGACTAAAGACAGTAAGCATTTTACAGAGGGAAGACAGGGGAGGAGGACTTCCGAAGCACACAGAAACCTTGCCCTGACATAGCGAGATAGGGGAGCCATACAGCATTTGTAGAGCAAAGCACAGCAGGAAGTGGAGATGGAGCATCCATTGAGGAATTTAAGAATTCCTGCACAAGTTCACTGAAATTAACAGTATGTGAAATTAATGGAAAAATCAGTATCACAGTATTTTAATTCAAAATTCTGGGAGAAAGACTGCAAACTTCAGCAAGCATTCACCTGATGCCAGAAAGTCTCTCTAGATTATTATGCACAATAACTATCACACAGAGACACTGTATTCTGCTGTAGGACAAAATCATTATAAAATCCAAAGTTGCAGAACCCACCTCAAGTTTGTCAGTCTGTGTACCACAGAATCATAGAATGGTTAGAGTTTGAAAAAAACTTAAGATCATCTAGTTCCAATTCAGCCTTTCGCACAACATATGGAAGACTTTTCCCTCTAAAAAAGAGAGCTATTATAAACCAAGGACAAACAAAATTAAAAGTGTAATAAAACTGAAAAGAAATTTTGAGACTATTTCAATAGTATGTACCAGATTTCTCCAAAGAAACAACCAGTTCTGCATTCCAAAGCCAGAAAGCTTACAGTTAAGAAAAATACAATTTCTTGTTATAATTATGAGAAAATAGTTACAAAAAAGTTGCGTTGTATGTATTCACCTTTTGAAAAGCTCTTGTCTATAAAGGTAGTAAAACTTTAACGGGCAACTTTATGACTTTCTTCACTGCTGTTTGGAGTTCCTTAGGGAACATTTTGACTTTTGGAGAGATTTCAGCAGCTGTATTTGCTTATGGAAAAAAAAAAAGCAATTTCGTGATCCCTCCTGGAAGAGTCAAAATATTGTGAAACAACTGTAAGCATCACAGAGGCCAAGAAATAAACTCTGAAATACTGTACATAAACATGTATACACATTGCTCTCACTAGAGAGCAGATTTTAATCTATAAAGAACTACTGAGTATTGTAGTATATAATAGCATAGCTTCATGGGTGTAGGCATTTTTGTCAATACTTGTATGTGAAACATAGAGTTCACACCAGTCAAAAAACACACTTCCTCACAGTAGGGTAGTACAAAATAGTCCTCATCAAGATTTCTATTTGCTGCACTGGGAGAAAACTAAAACAATCTTCTGAATCTGGAAAGTTTACAATATTATGTGAAGACATAAGTATAGACAGCTGAAACAGAGGAAAGAAATTAGCCTTAGCTAGTGTGATAAGCACTAGTCTCATCTTTTTAAGAGGGAAGGGGATAGGCTGTAACAAAAGATATTCTTCAATTACCTACCACACAATTAGATTTAAAATTCAGCTTACACAAAATTGGACACATAAAGTACAAAAAACAGATGTGAAAATTTGCATTTCTGCAGTATCTGATAAATAGTCTAATTTGAATAGAAATGAAAGTTGGTAGGATTTCTAAGTTTTCAGAACAAATATGGATGTTTTCAAACTGTAGAACTGACAATAATAGCCTTGATCCAACACAGAATTGCAATGGAAGAGATTTACAAGTCTATTTTGGAACCTGGGTCAATTCAGGCTGAGAACTGTCTTGTGAAACAGCTTCAGGACAGACATAATAATAAAAGTCTGAACTCAGATTCCCAAGACTAATGCCAGCAATTTTCCTTCAGCATCTCTCTAGCTAACAGTAATCTTCATACGCAAGTCAGTGCAGAATTCACACAGGTGACACTAAGCTGCATTGACTCTTTCCAGGTGACAGATGCAAGATGTAGTAAGATATCATTCTGATCAAGAAGAGATGCAGCATCATATGAAGCTGCATCAACCAGACTATTTAAGATGACATAAAAATATTGATTTTATAACAATCCAGCACTACCAAGTCCACCACTAAACCATGCCCCTAAGCCCCATACCTACATGTCTTTTAAATACCTCCAGGGATGTTGCCTCAACCACTTCCCTTGGCAGCCTGTTCCAATGCTTCACAACCCTTTAGGAAAAGAAAGCTTTCCTAATATCCAATCTAAACCTCAGGATATTTATCTACAACTTCATGCTATCCCCTTCTGCGTACAAGTCTTAAAAAAAAACAAAAGACAAAACAAACCCCAAAACCACTCTGAGAACAAGACAACCAACTTAGCATTTCAGATTGAATTAGTTAGAAAACTTATGTAATGTAGTTGGAACGTCAGAATGGCAGTATCTATGCAGAACAAAAGCTGATCTAGCTTTGTATACTTCCAGCCAACACTGAATGCCTAAGGAGGGACAGAAGAATCCACCAGTCACGTCGTACTCATGCTTCCCTGAACTCATACCCTCTCCCCTTGAAGTCAGGCAAAATTATCAATACCCTCAAAATCCTGGGGAATGGAGATTTTCATCTTACTTATGCACAACATGAGCAACCGGTGTTTTTAGTCTGTTTTGAATCTGCCTCCTTAATGCTACCTAGCTCTTCACTGGATAGGTCATTGAATAATCACGGCATTTCTATGCCACAGTTTTTCTTTCTAAACATTGTATCTTCATTTGTTAATCCTTTTTTAGGCTAAAGAAACCAATCTACCTGCTGTCACTGGCATGAAAGCCCTTTTCTGCTTTCCATTGTCATTATCATCTGTCTTCAAAACATTTAAAATTCTACTGATCAAGGTGAAGGGAAGAGATGGGACAGACAATATTAATAATACAGGAGTGCCATGCATTTATTCAATCACAGTGATATTCTTTTCATCCCCTTAATTTTATTTCCTAAAGCTAAAGCTTACAGTTTTGTAAGCAGCGGACCTTCTGTTTCAACTGGGCAATGCACGTGCTTCAGCATGAAAGGGTGTATCTTTAAATGGCAAAGCTTTGCCAACACCTGGGTAGGAGCAATCTCAGGCACAGATACAGGTTGGGCAGAGAAGAGATTCAGAGCAGCCCTGCACAGAAGGACTTGGGGGTGTTGGTTGATGAAAAAATGAACATGAGCCAGCAGTGTGCGCTTGCAGCCCAGAAAGCCAATTGTCTCCTGGGCTGCATCAAAAGAAGCATGACCAGCAGGTTGGAACTAGATGATCTTAAGGTTCTCTCCAACTGTAACTATTCTATGATTCTATGATCATTAAAATATCATGTACAACAGGGCATTAAAATATGTAGGTAATTCAGAATGTATTGTTTGATTAGACTGTACAGCCTCACAGACAACTACCTATGGGAATTGAAAGCACACCACATACCTTAACTGCTTAATAATTTAACAAATAAGTTCCATTGTTTCCCCTTTTTTTCAAGTCTCTGTTATTTGGGATGGAATCACCCTGAGCTACACAGAGATTTGTCTGCTGGAGTTCTAATTAGGTATGGCTAAGATGCGGAGAATTTGAATGTTAAGATTTGCCACTTCCCTTTTCATGTGGTTTCTATGAGGAACTTCATTTCCTCAGAAGAACTCTGGTAGCATGACAAACAAAAAAAATCTGAAATTCCAAACCATTGTATGTTTTGGAGACTGCCTCCCTCTGCCATTCCTGAGAAGAAATGGTTACCATTACTACACACACACTGGGGCACTGAAGGGAAAATGAACAAAATTTGCTCTGCCTACTCACTGAAATCTGAACAAGTCTTGAAAACTAAGAAGGCTCAAGGATACAGCTCAGAAATACATCCCCGAAAAAATACAAATGACAAAATACAAATAAACTAAAATAATACAAGTATTTTGTAATAGAATCATGTGACAATCTTTAATAAACTTGGAAAAAACATCCTGGCTACAAAATTCTTAAGCCTTATGATAGGCAACAACATGGATATACTGGGTGTGATGAACCTTGCCCAAATGCTAGATGTTAACTTGAAAAGAGGTGGTCTTGTATCTGCAGGTAGGAGTCTCACCATGAGAGTAACACCAGCAAGAACTCTCCTGGAGGGTGGCCCCATTTTCCTGAGCAATGAAGTCACATTATTTCTTCATTAAAATTAAAACAAATGGATGAACTCAATCCTGCTCAGGCAGTCTAAATTCATACACTGTGGGTACCTGAAGCACTGATCTTATTCTATGACTGATTCCAAATGTAAAGGTTAGAAAAACTATTCCTCCTACAGGATGTCCTTTTTATTTAATTCCTCTTCCCTCGAAATCTCTCACTTACTTTAGCCTTAACATGTGTCTAGTAATGCTTTGGTTTTAAAATTATTTTGTAACACTTTATAAGGTCTAGTTCTTGTTATCTTTTACATGAAATTCAGACTATTCTTTGTCATACAGCAACACTGTAAGTAAATATCTGGCAAAATGGCTAATAAGGAATCACACAGGCATATTGAAATCTTCAATTATAAATTTGATACAGCTTTCTTCTCCTGTAAGTGACAAGTCAGGATATTAAAGATGAAAATAAATTTCATTTACTAGTGCACTATGCTACATGCCATATCAGCTGATCTCTGATCAGCTGGAATTTAGTTGAGTTTGAAGGCAAAACTGAATCAATATTACAGTGAAAAAAATAGATGGCATAAGTAAAATATTAAAAACATGAGGCTTCATATGTATGGAGAAAGAAGAACATCTTCCTAGCAATTACTTTTAATCTTTTTTCTTCAGTATTTTTAGCCATATAGGTATGCTTAGACTGTATGTAATGGAAAAAAAAAAAAACAAAAAAAAACCCAAAAACCAAAAAACAAACAACCAAACAACACAAACCTGTAAAATAAATACTAGATAAGTCTTAAGCATCTTTGAACGATTTCTTAACCAAAGTTCCCAATTATGCAGATCTCAACAGTATTAAAGATGGTGCATAGCATAGTACAGAGCCCCATCTGATAAACCTCTTCCTACACCAGGAGCTTCAAATACCAAGGTGCTGGAGAAAAAGGGAGCAGTGGGAAAACAGCACTAATGTTTAAGACAAGGTAGGAGAGGATGGTAAGGAACAGCATCACTGACTTGAGGGAGAAACCAAAGACGGGATTCCTCTCAACAGCTGGTTAACAGTTACGTCCTTTCAACAGTTGGTTAACAAAGTTATTTGTTGAATTGGCTGTCATCTAGCGGAATTGCAGCACATTGTACCACACTTACAGGTCTGGAGTTGTTTCCCTAACAAATTATTGAACATTTAAATTTGGTACTTATTTTTCAGAGTGAGAATTTTGTATTTTTTCCCCAAACAGACTATTTCTAAAGACTTGAAAAAAATAATGTTCTATCCCCTGTCATCTCCAAAGATGCTTCTTGATACATTTTTGTCGTTCTAGAATTCATCTTTATATACGAAACTATCATGTGGCATACTGGCCATTTTTTGTGTTTCATCTAATGCTTGTTGAGATCGAATATGTAAACCAATTAAATAGTTGAACTTCAAGAGTTTTAGTGAATTTTAATTAAACTTTATGCAGTGAAAATTACAGGCAGACCAAAAAGCTAGAGCCATCTTCTTGCTGCTTGGACACTCAGACCTCATTGCAGATGAATAAATAATCAATGCCAGAGAGTGATAAAAATGGAAACAAGGCTAATGTGATGAAAAGAGATTGATGAGCAATTGTCATATTGCATGGCTTGCATGGTTATTTTTGGAAAAGAAGAAAAACAACACATGGAGTGCAACAGGGAGCAAATCAATAAAGTAACAGCCTCAGATTTCATTATTTCTTGTGTTGCAATTTAGCTGAGACAATGCACCCTTCTGCGCATGTTACATACATTTTTGGCAATAAACTACATCCATGACAAGAATGCAGCCCCTGACTTTACATCATTATGCCCACACCCCCCCCTCATCTTTTATTATTATATGACAATACTGGGGGATGTAAAGTCCATAAAAGTTTTTTAAACTGAATTCAGTATTTTTCTACTCATTTGTTAACCCTTGAAATTGTCTCATGGTGTGTCTATATAGGACTCAGGAAAATATGTATTTGGCTGGCTTTACAACTGCTAGGCTACTGGAAAGCAGTCACAGTATATAACATGTTAACCAAGCAATCCTGACAGAGAGCAAGTTTAGAGCTCTGCAGTTCCACTTTGGAAAAAAACTGTTTTTCCAGCACATCTGCCAAACCGCTGCTTCATCCTCTGACCGAGGGTATTTCAACACACGGTGTCGCACACTAGAGTTCAGCATAACAAAGACCAGGCTGTCACCCAAAGCCATGTCATTTCCCCCTTTCCATTCCTCCTTTTTCCCTGCTCTCCCTGCAGCTGTTGAATCCCGAGGCTGCTCCTTCTCAGGTGTCTGAGCGGGCTGAAACCCAACCAGCACGCTTCCTCCATTGGAAACTAACATCTAGCGGCATCAGGACCAGCCCGAGCGGGTCACGGCCCGCACGCCCTGAGGTACCTCGTCTTCTCACACAAGACCTCGGGCCCGCGGGGGTGAAGACTACCGGCTCGCCGGGAAGGGTGGGCCCCGTCCCTCCCGAGTCTCCTCAAACTAGCCTGAGGAGGCTCCGCTGGCCTCGCTTCCCGCCTCCACCCTGGTGCTGCTGTTTTGCCTTCCCCAGCCCCAGCAAGCCCCACCAGTCAGCGTAGCCCCAGCGCCAACCCCTCCGCAAACCCCTACCTGCGCGACCGCTGCCGCCGCCGCGACTAGCGGCGTCCCCGTTCCCATAGCGACAGCGGCTAGCGACGTCGGCCTATCTCAGCCCCTTCGGCCCTCTCCCTCACTTCTGATTGGCTCTAGCATCGCGCCCCGTTGCCCAATAGAAGCCGACCTCGGGAACGCTCCCCCTTCGTTGATAGGCGGATGAGGTCGATCAGCGAGCTGGCGAACTACGACTCCCAGGATCCTCAGCGCGAACGGGCGGGGTTAGTGCATGTCACGTGACCAACGGGGTGGGGTGCCGCTTCTCCGCCGTGAGGAGTTCCTTTTTTCCCCGCCTCAGGGTGCTCTGCCTCGGGGTCCGGGCCCCGCCGGGTGGGATGAGGGTGCTGCTCCCGCACTGGGCTCCCCTGGCGCTACGGGCGGCAGCCGGGTGCTGCGGGCCATCTGTCCCCCGCCGCGCTTGCAGCGGCTCCGCCGAGGCCGGCGGCCGCAAGCCCCTTCAGGAGTGGGCGCTGTCGGTGAGCCCGCGGGGTCGGCTGCGGGTGCGGCTGCCCTGCCAGGTCAGTGTCCGCCCGCTGGACCCGCAGCGCTGCCCGGACGCAGACCGCGTGCTGGTGGCTGTCAGCGGCACCGGCGGCAGTCCCCCGCCCCGCGGCAGGGAGCAGGACCGCGTCCGGGTGGAGTACGACGAGGCGCTGGAGCAGATGACGATCGTGGCCGACGACCTGGACAGCAAGGCCGCCGTGGACGTGAGGACACCCGTGAAGTTCGGTGGGTGAAGCGGGGCGGGAGAAGCGGCTGCGTGCCTTACTGCCGGGCCTCTCCCGCGGGCGTGGTGGCCCACAGAGCCCGGGAATAGACGGGATCCCGCCGTCTCTCCCTCCGGTGGAGGCTGGAAGCGCTCTTGGCAGCGATATTCCTCAATGACATCATGCCCTCTCCAAGTAAGGGTGTTCAAAACGTCCCTTTTTTACCGTGTTTCCTGACTTCTTGGGTGTCTAAGTATCTAGTTTGTTGTTGACATTTTTGTTAGCAATTGTTACAGCTGAAACTTCTGCCATGAAGTGGTAGTTACTGCTGCCGTTCAGGGGCTGTGCTCAGCAGGGGTGTTGGACCTACCAGCTCTGGTAGTGGTTGTTAGGTTGAGTGATCAGCCACAAGGGTCAAGATTGGAAGGCAGCAATACAGGAAGGGCTGCCTTGTCTAATATAAGTCTTACACTATGTTTTTGTGCACAGGGTAAAAATCTGTGTAGGGTTTCTGGTATGGGATCAATAAACGATTTGGGAGAGCAACTGTAATGTCTGAAACCAATGAACAACTGTGCTGGACTAACAGTAGCTCTTAAGTTTAGGGAAGGAAAAGGGCAAGCTTGCTAGGACAATGCCCTTCTGGGCAGAGCTTTAGGAAACACTTGACTCAGAGGTACTTTGATGCTGGAGAAAAGATCCTTTGGTTTGCTTCATGTGGTTGTTCGAGGCTGCTGCTTTTGTTTCATTTGATGCTCTACTGCAGCTGTGATATGAGAAATGGTGGCCAATCTCATTCTACTCATGTTTCATCAATGTTATTCATGACTTTTCTAGAGCATGGTGTTCTCTTGGTTACCACTTCTTTAAAGCCTTACATTGAAGGCATTTTACACATTTATCTTCACTTGCTGTCCTGGGTTCATCAGTAGCAGTCAATTTTCTCCTTCTTAGTAGCTGGTGTAGTGCTGTGGTTTTCACTTTCAGCCTGGGAACAGCGCTGATAACACCGATGTTTTCAGTTGCTGCTCAGTAATGTTTAGACTGCCCAAAGACTTTCTGAGTCTCATGCTCTGCCAGGGAGGAGGGTAAGCTGGGAGGAAGCAGAGACAGGACGCCTGACGCAAACTGACCAAAGAGGTATTCCATACCACACGTCATGCCCAGAATGTAAAAACAGGGGGGCAGGGACCCAGAAGGGTTAGATCACTCCTCAGTTGGGCTGGGTATCAGTTCGCGGGTGGTGAGCGGTTGTATTGTCTTTCCTTGCATTTCTCTTACTATTATTATTATTGGTGGTAGCAGCAGTGGTTTGTGTTATACCTTAGTTACTGGACTGTTCTTATCTCAACCTGCGGGAGCTACATTCTTTCAGTTCTCCTCCCCATCCTTCTGGGAGCCAGGGGGGAGGAAGGTGGGGAGTGAGCAAGCGGCTGTGTGGCTGAGTTGCCAACTGGGCTTAAACCGTGACACTTGCTTTCCCCTCCCCTATATCTTGAATTATACTTTGTAACCTTTTGGTTTGGTTTTGTTCACACACACCATCCCTCTGCAACACACACGCACACTGCCCAAACCCCCCTTTTTTCATTTAGAAGGACCAGCATTCTCTTTCAATTTAGTTTTATGCATTCACTATAATTTACTTCTTTTTTTTTTGATGGTTTTTTTTAACTCCCTTGATGACTGAAGGGGTGTTTATATATATACACGTATATATATAAACGTATATGTATTTATATATGCATATGTTTACCAGAGCTTAAAATCTCTTTTGTACCCTAGCTACTAATATAGTGCGAAACATTCTGTAAATAAAATTGGGGGAGGGAGTAAGGGAGAGAGGCGTTCTCCCCCTCCCTGTTCTCAGTGTCCTATACTTTGTCTATTAGAATGGCTGTACTAATCTGTACCATTGTTAAAGATATTTTTTCACTCTGGGTATGCCTGGCAGGCTTTCAGGCTTTAAGTCCAATATGGTAATTTGTCTGAGTGGTACAGTGATAGAAACAGCCCCAGCTGATGCCTGCAGGCAGTGAGGGACCCAGAACAAAGAAATGCCTGGGTCTTTGCACCCAGTGTACAGTGTGTGCACCCCTTGTTCGTATACTCCTCATGCACCTTGCATGCACCTCTTGGTCCAGTTGTGACCTTTGGTCTGGGGTCTTTTTGTTCTTTATTGGAGTCTTTCTCCAGACTGGTCTCTACCTGTTTCTTATCTGAATGGGGATTTCATCTTCTGATGATAGTGGCTTCCTTGTCTTCCACTTTGTTCTGGCCTCAGGGCCTCCCTTCACCTAACCAAGCAATAGTTCAAGAGAAGCTCAGTTGTTTGAGTCTTGTGGCCTAGGGCTCCAGCAACTTTAATCATGCTAAGCAAAGCTACTCGGACATACAGTTAAAAGAATTCAGCTAACTTACATCAACCATGCCTCCAGCTAGCGCACTGTCCTGTCTCTACCAGTCATAAACAGATGCTCAGGGAAGAGTAAGAACAGGACAAACATAAGTGACGTTTCATGTTGTTTTTTTCTTGGCTGTCAACTGTGTTCAGCTCACAGGATTTCCTGAGCCTGATACAGCACAGCACCTCAGTGGATCTCTCTTCCTAGTGTCAAGTAAACAGTTTAATGGTGAGAGTGTCCTGGCAAACTCCATGCCTTTTGGCAGTTTGTCCCACAAGGCATATGCCATCCATCTGTTCAAATATCCATTCAAGGATAGATACCCCTCAGATATTTTTAGTCTGATGAAACTGTGTAGGCTTTACCAACATAAAACCTTGTGAAGCTGGCCCTCAAGCCTCTGATGATAGCCACCAGTCCAGTTTGCCAGGTTTTGCACTTTTACATGTCTCAAGGTGTATCTTAGTTTACTTAAATGTAAGAAACGTATTGTTTGATTAACATCTCGGTCACAGCATCTCTCTTGGAAGTCTTCCATGAAGAAGCTAAGAAAATAGTATCTGCAAATAAAACAACTTTCCAGAAAACCTGCTTATCCAGTTCACCTCTTCTAGCCCTCTTTCTTTGGGAACTGTTACCTTCGAACACAGTCTGCATCCTTCTTTAAATTTAACCTCTTAGTTTACTGTGGTAATAAGGCATCACTTTAGCAGCAAAAAAGAATGTGTTTTAGCCCTGCCTGCTGGTTTATTCTGGCTTGTCAGGTGGCAAAACTTCGCTTTGTTAATTGGAGCTCTCAGTTTCTCATCTTCATGGTCTGCAAACTGCTGCTGTCAAGCTTCCAGCATCTGTCCTGAGCAGCTGTGTGACAGTATTGATCTTTAGCCTCCAGTGTGTCGTGGATCTGCCTTGGGGAATCTTGTTGGGGCAGAGCTTTTTATACATACACTGATTCTTTGCATATTTCTGGTCGCATTGGCAGATAGTGGAGGTGAAAGAAAGACTCACAGGTGCTTAAATGAATGTTTCTTTCCAGGTAATCTCCTTTTCTTTAGAGAGTAACAGGCTCACTATCTCTTAGTCCTTCAGTTACATGTCTTTCAGGAAACATTTTTCTTCTTTCTGCTTTTTATCCTTAGAAGACCAAAACCACTTGTTTCCTCTCCAGCCTTCACTTTTTGATAGTTGTTATGGTGGTCATTATTATAAATGATTACTAATATAGTCAGAATCCCCAGACTGCACATTCTCAAACTTCTTCCTTGTTCTTTAAACTTCCGGGTAATCCTGAGTGGCAGAAAATGCTTTTGCTTCTCCTGTATGGAGCACTATGAGCCTGTAAATTATTCACTTGATAAGAGTTATCTACAGGACCTAGTGACTTGTTTTTGTGAGTGACTATGAGCAGTGATCGGGTGAGCTGATTCAGACTAGAGGCAAACATGCTTCTTCATGCCAGGCTTTCCAAAAGCCTAGGGAAGAATGACACATGCAGACACTTCTGCACCTGTT